>NQII01005674.1:9722-84638 GCA_002778355.1 Clitarchus hookeri | reverse complement strand
GCCGGGGGCGGCGCCCCACGGCGGCGGCGACGACGCTACGGCGCGCAGCGAGCGCAGCACCAACCTGTCGCACATCACCGGCACCGCCCGCAAGATACAGATGTACGTCAAGAACCGCCACCTCCAGATCCTGCCCGACGGCACCGTCAACGGCACCGCCGACGACTCGGCCGGCCGCATCGACTACAGTGAGTACCCCTGACCAGGCTTCTCCGTGCCGGCCCGCTCACCTACACCGGCTCACAGATAACCATGCATGTTAATACGCCCTCCTGTCATTCATCCCTCGCTCTATCGGCTGTTCATGATAAAGTTAGCACTTTTTATAGCCTTCTCATTTGGAATAATAGTCTATAAATATATTTTTGTTTAGCCTTAGACGTTAACTTTCAAGTTCGGTGGAATATACTCACTATGCTTATTACTTGCATGGCAATATTTATTTAAAAACGTGGTTGAAGGATAAATAAGCAATGACTGAACGGAAATAATAACTATGGCATCATAAGTGCTTGCTTTACCGTGAACTGCCTATATCAATCTTTATAGTTTTGTCAAACTACTGTTTTATTAACACTGTGACGAACCTCGTACAGTGAGAGCTGTGTCAAACTGTATAGAAGGTATTCTTATCAAGAATTACAAAATAAATATTTATTTAAAACAATTAATAACTGCAAGGAAATAATAGCGATTTGTGTGAATTGGCTATACCGATTTAAGTCACCAAAATTGCGATGTCGCTGTATATGTTATTCTTGTAGTTTTCTCTGCTTGTCTTCTGACAAAAAAAAACAGTTGATAGATTAAAGCCTCCAATTTCCTATTATATCTGGACATCCCAAATGAAACTCGGCATTTTGGAAAGATCGTTGGGCGTGTGTGCCAACTCGTGGTACACCGGCCCGGAACTCCATAACGCATGTTGTTCCAGCCAAACATTGCATCCGTGTTAGCCAAGCGCAAATACCAGAGCGAAAACCAGTCATTCCTGAGGAAGGGGAGGTGAAGAGGCGTGTGTTGTTTCGCGAAAGTTTTCCCAGAGGTCGGATTTCATAGCCGGCCCGGTGGGGATTTAGGCGATTGTGCGTTCGCGGCTTGGAAGTACCGAGTTCGAGTATAATTTACCACTTTTTTTTTATGTTCTCGGCTGGCCGATATCTGCGCCGTGTGGAGACAGCTGTGACGTGCGGGGGGACAAGATAATAAAACCGCAAGTAACTGTGGAAAAGCACGGCGTATCTTGTTCGCGGCCACCCGAAATAGTGCGCGCTTCTCGACGCCTTGCCACGCTGGGCGCTTCAAGTCCATCACTAGGTCGCCGGGCCGTGCCGTGACGAAGAAGCGCATCTTTAGTCAACGCAATGTCAGTTCGTGCAGAGAAATGTCTCCAACATAGAGGCTATATATTTATCGTCTTATATCACATACATTTTTTTTTGTGGATGGCTCTGATATAATTATCTTAAAAGGAATTAATTCAACACGTTCACAGAGGGAAGAAATACCAACTGTAATTCGCTGGCAACTGCACCACTGTAATACTGAAATTTGTAAAATGTTCAGTATTGTGATTGAAATTTTATACAATTGGTTGGCAACTGTTATTTTTTTAAAGAATGAGGCTAAATTTAGCAGGAGTCTTAGCATATATGTTATTAAAATTTTATGTTACCAATTACACGAAGTACACAAGTAAATCAATCATAGTATTCAAAAATAATGTTAATATTAGAATATCACGTGACGTGCTACAGCTAGTCAAATTTCACTGGATTTACAAGTAATAAAACAGATAACGGGCAAGCCCATACGAGAAATAATAGCTCGTGCCAAAGTAAAAGTATGTATGCACGTGATCCTATTGCATTACAAATAAACAACTTTCAATATTTCTCGTAATTTCGGTAGCGGGCATTCATTTCGCAATGGTATCAGCATGCTAAAACTTTAATACCAGAAATTTTACTAGATCAGTAAAATGTAACTAATCGTGGTGGAACCTGCCTCGCATATAGTAGCGGCTGAATTCCAGTGATTTAGCGGTGATATACGCTCATTTGCAATGCTTTATTACGAGGCACTCGTTCCCGTCTCATTTACAACTATTCGCCAGTCAGTTGCACCGTGTAAACTAAACATTTCAGTGATTGAAGCCGCTAAGTCAGCTTTAAAGTGTGTGGAATATTGATGTTCGTGCTCGAAACGAATTGGACTGGTGATAATGATGAACCGCTTCAATATAATCGTTTCGAGATTCGTTTTAACTGAGTATGGTGAGGATAAAAATGGCGAGGATAAAAAAAATATGTTGTACGAACATGCACAAAATTTTAAATAAATAAACTGTGCGCGTAAACTATTCGCTGAGGAGGGAGAGGGGGATATCTATGTTGCAAAACTTAGCTGGGCGTCTTGTCTTTCGTGCCTTCGCCTTTAGACACTCACCGTTTCGTTTCGTCCGTTTCGTGCCCCGTTACTTTACGCTACGCTGCCTTAGGAGTGCTTCTTTGCTTATTGCTGCCAGACGTTCCGTTTCTGAGTACGCGTGAATTTAAAACATTGGATATCTCACCTATAGATTTTTCTCCTTTATTCTGTCTTATCTAACCTACAAATTTCTGTTTCTCGCCAACCTGCGGTCTCATACTGGTAGAGAAGGAAATACGGTGCTCATATCAAGTTCACTCTGAAAAACCTTTAAAAAAAAATTTTTTTTCAAACTAATTAAACGAAATCGAATATGCTACGGACAAGGAAAATTAGTTTTATAACATAAACATGTTTTAAGAAACATTTCTGCTGGCAGAAAACAAAGTGTTTTGCTTTTTTGAAACAAAAATGTACATTTTTTGAGACTACTCAAAGTAATATTTTGTTTCGCGGTTTTTAAGAGACCTGACTTTTTTCAACCTTCAATCCATCGTGTATTCTTCCGCGTCTTGCAAAAATCGACACACTCACAAACAATGTTATCTGGTGTCCATGCGCGGTGCAAATGAAAGATTAAAAATTTCTGAAACCTAAACAATGTGCCCTCACTTCAGTTCGGACTCTACTGTCCATAAAACGAGGCAGTTTAAATTTTCTTGTAATTGTGAACATTGCGCTTTTAACAAAACGGTAATGCGTGGAACTACTTTCCGCAGTTCACTGTCAGGGTTGTTCTTAGTACTTCGGTCAGTGTTAGGGGAAATAGCAGTCGTGTGGCTAGCGCACCGCGTGTGGGAAACGTGGCGGATGTTGCTGTTGTCCTACGGCTTTTGTCGGTGTTCTCCAAGTGCATCTCTAACTAACTCACTTCAACCCTTTCGACGCTTTATGTCTCGTGATAAGATCACTCCAAATCCGTCGATTAAACACAAATCAGTTTTTTAATTTAACTATATTGAATGGCAGGCAAGATTTTTTTCAGTGGTTTATTTTAATAGTGGTGAATTAAAAGGACTTTCTTATTAAAAAATTCTTGTTTCACGAATGTTTGTGCTTGCACTCTTATCTCTGTGATTAATGTTCTTGGAAAATGAGATTTTAGCCAAAGAAAGTATAAAGTATAAGTCATTTATCATTCTTAATTAATCCTATTTAATAAATTTGATAAATAGTAAATAATTGCTTAAAGCGTGTATAAATCTTGTCTACANTCATTTATCTTAATTTGCCAATTCTTAATTAATCCTATTTAATAAATTTGATAAATAGTAAATAATTGCTTAAAGCGTGTATAAATCTTGTCTACACAATTTCCATAAGAGTAAGGTTTCCTTGTCATATAATAACACGCAATTTTTGCGGATCTAATTTACAAGGAATTCATCTGCAGCTATCCATTCACAAATTTTTTCAAGGTCATCGCATCCGCGCCCCAACTGCTTGTGTCATTTATCGAGATTAATATTTTCTCTAGGAAGTTACGTTAAAACTGTTAAAGTATAAAAACCATAATTGCCAACTTTTACGATGTTACCGTAATTAGTAACGAAAAGATGGCGTTTTGCGTTTGTACGTTTATGATGGAGGTTTCTACTGTTCTTGTTGGACGTTTTTACGGTGTTTCGATACATTTAACAATACAAGAACCTCATGGAAACCTTATTTAGGTAAGTTAGCATTTAATTACCATCGTTTATTATTGTGCAGAAAATACTAAATTATGTTGCTATTTAGTGAATATTGTTGAAATCAGCAGCATGTTTATCATAAGAGGATCACAAATTAGAAACCCAGATTTACAAATTTCATCATAAATAATGGTTCTTAATGGTTGTAATCGAGCATATGTTAAGTAACTTGAAAAGTCGTGTTTGATTTATACGCGTAAATTAATGAATTTTAAATATTACCGGTAGGAAGTTTGAAAAGGTAGCAGGTATACAATTTTCCATATCCATAGCATATTTTTTTTTACATGTTATCAAATACTAGTATAAAAAGAAAAGAAGTTTGGAATTAGTTTTTGAAAACTAAATATAATTGTATAGTGAAAATTTTGATGATGTATATTACGTGACATAAATTAAAAATGAGGCTTTCATGTGTATCAGCAGATTGTCCTACAGGAAGTTCTTGGGAATGCATTATATGGTTAGTCTGTTAATTCATCAAAAATTTTACTCGGAACTTAATTAAACCTTTTAAAGATATAAATTAAACCTCGAGTGTAGACAGGCGAGGTGTCACACTTCAGCAAAATTGTTCACGGCATTCTCATAAATCCAACAAACATTTCATTGAAGTCAGTTAGATGTTTATCACTAACTTTGCAAAATTTGTTTGCAGCAATATTTATAGACTAAGCCGTTATATATACATCAAAACTAAGGCATGCGTTTTTTTACGTCGTTCTGGAGGGCCGCAGTTGGCGTGCCGGCTAGAACGATCACCTCCTACCAAGGCGAACAAGGTTCGATTCCCGGCAGGGACGCTCCCAAATTTTTATACTTAGGAATCGTGCCGGACGGTGCCACTGATCGGTCGGGTTTCCTCGGGGATCTCCCGTTTCCCCCGCCCTTTCAACACCGGCGCTGCTCCATATCCATCTCGCTATGAGCCGCTGTGATCTCTCTCTACTCGTCACTAGACTTGGTTAAGCTTTGTTAGCACGAGGCGGAGGAATAGTCTGATAGCAGAACATCAGTGGGGCTTCAGGAAAGATGGGAGTAACCGTGAATGGACTACGTACTGCAGGAAGCCCTTCGACGCGGCGATGAATGGACGTATCGCGTTGGGAGGCCGGGCGGTATCGCGACGGGACGCGGTGGAGAGCCGCTCCGCACTAACCTGAACCACGTGGTGGCCACGCGCCGCGACCTTGACGGCCAGATAACAACACTGCCGCGGCGGCGGCGTCTCGGCGGGATCGACGACACTCCGCCTCGGCCTATCTGCCGCATCCGCGTCGCTGCGTTCCGAGAAATGGAACTCGACGGGCGCTGACTGTCCCACCTCGCAGTCAGCGGAGAGGTTTCGGCGGCTCCTGACGTCGGAGATACCTAGATCCGATGAGGGTGATTGAGGTGAGTATGGAGCAGCAACGGAATGAAAGAGTGGGGGAAACGGGAGATCCCCGAGAAAACCCACCGACCAGCTTTATTGTCCGGCATGATTCCCACGTGTGAAAATCCGGGAGTGACCCCGGCCGTGGATTGGACCCCGTTCGCCTTTGTGGGAGGTGAGCAGACTAACCGCTCAGCCACCGGGGCCCCTAAACTTTCTGTGTTATGTAGTAACTGCAAATGTAATAAAAATGCTGCTGTGTCCTAACCGACATATCGAAATACCTGTCCTGATAGATGTACCGAAATATCGCACGTCTGTAGTTCCGCAACCGGCGAGAGGGTATCGTTAAGAAGAATTTATAGAGTACAAGCGAACCGGCCCGGCTTCGCCCGTGTACAATTGGGTTTTACAGTGATACTCTAATAAATAAATTGGGAAAAGACAATTCATTTATGTGAAAACAGAATTATAAAATTATACTATGTTGGCCTAGGTTTTTAACTGATTACGACAACACAAAAGGAAGGAAATATTTTTTACTCGATAGCCAAGAAGTAGGGTAATGTTTTTGGAGTGTATCTGTGCAACTATCGCGTAGTTACCACATTTCCGCTTTCCAGCGTCGATGTATGAAAATCAAAACGTGAGTTTGATCAAGTTGTAGCTTTTGAAATAAGTGTACCTAGTAATTACTTTTTGCGCTTGGCTGAGGGATCTTAATCGATCACCAAAGTTAAGCAACGTTCCCAGCGGCACACATTTGGATGGGTGACCGTTTAGTGGCATAACATCTGAGCGCTTCCGGGCTTCGGAGGGCACGTTAAATATTCGGTCCCGGTTGTTATCGATTGATAGCAGTCGTTAAGCCATTTCAGAGGTCCTTGGGCGACCTGATAAACTCTGACACCAGAGAAAAAAAATATATTTCTGTCACGTTCCCAGCTGTTGCAGAATTTCTTTTAGTTGTTATTACACAGGAACCGTACATTTTTCCGGGATAAACAGTGTCTTATGTCCTAATCCAGAACATAACGGTCCGTTCAGCCGTTATGGAGCTAAGTGGTAACAAACATACATACACACACACACACACAGATTTCGCATTTATAATATTATACAGTTCTTTAAAGGGTTTTCAAAGTGGTGTTAACCATACTTCACTACTAAGTCGTCATAATGTTCTGTAATTTATTANAGTTCTTTAAAGGGTTTTCAAAGTGGTGTTAACCATACTTCACTACTAAGTCGTCATAATGTTCTGTAATTTATTACGGAAACCATCTAAAAGTTTCTACAAGAAAAATTGATACATTTTCTGTGAGGTAAAATTAAAGTACTCTGTTGTGGAAAATATATGTACAGTTGCAAAAAACCACAAATTAACAGTTATGTTGGTTTTAATGATACATATAACAATATTCGGATTCTCCCAACAGCCTAGCTGATCGCTGGCACTTATAAACAATCTTGTAAGATTGTTGGTACAGAAATTTAGTCTATAGAACCAACCACCCCCACACTCTCCCCCTTAATTGCTGTTCTCGTAGCGTCTTCTACGGCATTCGTAATTGTATCTACGGATTATGCTGATAGAGATAGTTTCAGTAAAGTTTCAAAACGCCGTGGAGAAATTTAGAAAAAGAGGAAGGGGGGGGGAGGCGAACATTTTCGCCGCAAACTCTGAAATACCGCAGGATTGGTACATCGGAACAGCTTTCAAGTTGTATCGCAAGGCGTGAGCGCACAGGATGCGATGTACTGACTGCCATGACCGTCAAACCGGTTTGAAAATTACCGTGAACAAGTTGCATTTACGACGTTATACTTCCGGATGTAAACGGCATCTCAATGAGCACTATCCCCAACAGTACTGTTTTTTTTTTCTTTTTAACAATTACCTGCAACGTATGTGCCCACTGATGACTCAGTCTGCAGTCCCTACCTTATNTGTTTTTTTTTTCTTTTTAACAATTACCTGCAACGTATGTGCCCACTGATGACTCAGTCTGCAGTCCCTACCTTATTCATTGCTGGAGTCCACCGATAGACAAGAATCTTTTCTCGAACGGTGATTCTTATGCGGGAAATGTAACGCAGTGTTTTTTTTAAGCATATCTCCGGGAGGGCTCGTCTTCCCATCCTTTTTTTTTTTTCACACGAGTCCGAATTCTCCCCTCAGCCCACCATCCTGATTACGGTTTCCCAATGATCTTGCATCCCCCTTCCACAAATCCCTTACCACCAAACGGAGGTACTTATAATAGATAAGTTTACTTATTTCTTTTAAAAAAAAAATTTTTATTTATAAGTAATTTTTGAGGAATATTTTAAGAGCCATTCCGTAAACCTTAAAGTATGCAAATATAGTCGTAATTATACTTATTATGATCATTTCTGTATGAAATGTACGTAGAAGTAGCCCACCTAAAAATATTAATTTGCCCTCCCAAAAAAAACGCTTTCGAAGATTATGGCTTGATCGTAGGCCTACACCTTAAATAACTGACAAATAATTACCTATTTTAATTATTAAAGAGCATTTCTGAATGAAATTTCATTGAAGTAGCTCACACTCGAAATATTAATTTCTCCTCTTGGTAAAAAAAACACCCTAAAAGAAACATTTGTGTGGCGGGCACACTGCCATGCCATGATAGGGAGTGGAGGTGTTCTCGGGGTACTTCGGTTTCTTCGCCCTCACCTCAGTTTCGCACTGACAGGAACGACAACCTGTGGTAGGAGAGTTAGCTGAATTAGCGCCAGCTTCCCCTCATCCACGTTGATGAACTTATATGGATGCGGGGTCAACATGCTAAATCAANCAGCTGAATTAGCGCCAGCTTCCCCTCATCCACGTTGATGAACTTATATGGATGCGGGGTCAACATGCTAAATCAATACACATAGGTAGGGCCAGTGACTTTTCGCGTAAAAATCTGAGCACACAGTAGACTTCGATACTATATACACACACCTCAGCTGTTCTTATACCGCCAATGGCTGCTTGTGCCGTGTCCGTCTTTGTCAAGCCACGCAGGACTAAGTAACTCCAACACTGAACATTCGTGATTCGTGCGCAAACACTTAACACGGGTCAGAACATCGTTTACCCAATCAAAAAAGGTGTACAGTGCTTTGGACTGTATCTTGTCTCGAAATCTTTTCGCGAAATATCACTGCCTCTACACATATGCTATAATGTGAATAATTAGGAGAAAGAATTGTACCAAACACTATGCTTTAGTTTATACGTATGACAAACTAATATAGTCCTATAGATAACTGTCTGGTGTTTTAGGTACTCGCGTATATGCATACCCTAATAGCACACGACTAACAGAGCACTCGTAAAAGAATGGAACATTACAATAGCTCTCTGAGCATTTATTTAAAAGCTTTGCTTCTGAAACAACGCAATATCCTTAACGGAAATAATTTTCTAATTTGGGCGACGCCTTAATGCAACACCTGTTGTATTCTAAACTGCCAATAGAGAGACGGCCAGCGTCTTTAGTGAAACAATACACGTGGTGAGGCCTGGAATTATCCCTAATTTGCAAGGCAGAAATTTTATATTCTGTTATTAGCTGTTACATCAGTTAGACACTATTGTCGGCCTAGCTAATAGCGCCTTTTGTACTAGAATTTGACGGCTGGCCTAACCTAAGCCTCGTGCGAAATACTGCTATGTATTTATCTGGGCGACGTGTACCGCGGTTATATCAACACTGCTCTATTCGCACCGAATATGAGGTATACTACTGGATTTGATTTACACACAGTNTGTACCGCGGTTATATCAACACTGCTCTATTCGCACCGAATATGAGGTATACTACTGGATTTGATTTACACACAGTGAGTGGATTTATCAAACATTTTTTTAACGTTGTTTTTGAGTGGGTGTGTGTGTGTGTGCGGTGGGGGCATTGTAGTTAATATGGTCACCAAAGTGACGAACATAGTAACGGCATTCTAGTTAAGTTATTGTATGTGTTTGAAGTCTCGCGGTTATGTAAAAGAAAGGTAGGTATGATGGCACGTTCTAGCCATAGTAGTCTCCGAACCACGTGTGTAACTTGGTGCTTATAAACTGAGCTATCACCAGTCCTGCGTCCTCGCCACATGATCGTGCACGGCCAATGAGAACCCCCAACACATCCTGTCGGCGACCATCACCCATGAAGTTGTCTCGCGAAGTGAGATCATGAGGAGCGACGGAACGAGCAGGAGGAGGAAACGTAACACCCATAGTACAACAGCCCACCGGCAACGTCTACTTAGTTCCCCACTAACGAAAACCCGGGACCCTATCTGCCGAGGATAGAACTCCGAATCACCGTGGTTGAAGGTCAGCATGTTGATTTCGCCGCAAATGTCGGTCTGAGGAGTCAAGTGAAGTTATTTTTAAAGCGTCTTCTCGATATATTTCCTTCGTCACTAGCTGGAAGTTTATTGATAGTAAAATTATGGAGTCACAAAGATAATAGCCGATCCACAGAGCAAAGAGTCGCGAAGCCATCACGTTTTAACGATCTCCAGCGCACCTCTTATACAGAACACCGGACTGTCGCCAAGGAATTATTTTTTTATAAACTATGTTCCTCAGTGACCGGGCTTGCTAAGATGTCATGCTGGCGTGGCGCTATCACGATGATAGAGTACTGTTTTATGTTACACATTACTACTGCAAGGCCTTTTCCCGACCTTACGTTGCCAGGGAAACAATGTGCCTACATGCTATGCATAACAGATGGCAGTAAAGATACCGCTACTTGCCTTTCTCGCCTTGAGTCGTATGGAGAGATGTTACTTCGTTACAGGCTGTTGACGGTAAAGTGAGCACTTTTGAGGCCCTAGTTGCTTTTTTCTTTCAGCCATTTTTGTACTGTAGCCATCTTTTAAAATAAATATTGCCGTATAAGAAAAACACAGTTTCTATCTTCCACCGCACCCANTATACTGTAACCATCTTTTAAAATAAACATTGCCGTATAAGAAAAACACAGTTTGTATCTTCCACCGCACCCAGAAGTTAACGTCAAAGGCTAAAATAAAATACACTTATTGACTATTATTCCAAAAGAGAGGGCTTTCAAAAGTGCTAACTTTACCGTGAATAGCCTATATCTCCCTGGGCTGCTGGTGTCCTGCGCATCAGGCTAGTAATCTGTGCATATCATCCCCTACCACATTCCCCACATCGTACCTAAGAGATAAACTACGACCGAGCACCAGCTTGGACGGGCGTCTCGTTCAGGGTCGGAAGATGCATGGAGAACGAAAATACGAAAAACACGACTGCTGGCGTGTAGGCAAAAAAGGTTCATACACAGGTTTCACCTTAAATCTGAAGATTTGTAATTTATTAACTTTTTTAGGAACACTGTGCGTCTCGGCGTATTATGACGCTAGGCTACTTGGCGTGACTCACTTAACGACAACCAATTTTGTAAACAAGTAATTTTGAGATTTCCATTGTAATGTAGCTCCCTTCGGTTTATTTGCGTCTCTTTTAATAATACTGGAATGGAGAACCACAACATAACTTTACAGCCACCTTTTTTGGCTGTAGGTCAGAGAAGTTCAGGTTTGAATCCCGAGTAAGCTATTACTATTTGCACGGTTTTAAGGGGCATTTTTAATATTAGTTAGTTAACCACTTTCTTTAATCTTCGTAAGATAAAAAGTTAATGTTAATAACCCCACTAAAATGTTAATTTAACAATGTAGGCCTATACACATATCCGACTGCATGTATATATCACACCACTATTAGTTGTTTTGGTCATTAATGTGTCGAATGCATTCTGAATAATACGTTGACCTTCAAACGTGTAGTGGTAAAATTGTACATAAATATGCGACAGAGGGCCAATCCTTGCAAACCATCCTACATATAAATTTTTATCATTGCTATAAAATTTTGCAAAGAAGTTCTGTATTACTTGGTTTGCCTTCACAAAACAAATTTACCCACTTAAACGTAAGTTTGAAGGTAAATTTAATCATACAACAATTTTCAATAAAATAATTACGGTTCAAGGAGAAATCTTTGAATATAAATATGTGGTTTGGTTCTGTTTCGCGTAACTACGTCCAATTAAATCTCAAATGACATTCAATTGTTAAAACATTTCAGCGCTGTTAAAACAGCAGCGGAATTGTGAGCTATTCAATTTGTCCAATTGCAGTTACATTTCATTTTGAAGAATTATTTCAGGACCTTTAATACCGCCACTTCATAGTGTCATACTTGATGAAGAAATGTGGCAGTGAAGTGAACTTATCGTCTGTCCGCGGCCTACTGCACGTTATTTACGAGCTTGCCAAGAATAAATTTCCTTGCCACTCACCGCAAACTCATTCTGAGTCGCAGGCCGTCGAACCTCAGTTGGTATTCCTTTATTATTTTTCATGATGTCCGTAGTAAGTCTCTCTGGAGGTCATCGCAGAGCTGTCGTGAAACCGGCGTTGCTTTATTTCCTTTCAACTTCAAAATATTAATAAGTTATATTAATTATATATCCAGTGTTCTGCGAAGGCTTTTACGTTTAATTCGATTAAAATAGGTACTTAAAATGTTTTTTAATGTTATAATAGATGCCTCTATTTTTATTCGCATGCGGTAATCATAGAATCTAACCTTAAAGGTTAAGAACTGGAAACGCTCGTATTATTGTACTTAATCCGTATTTTCCTGGAAAGGGGATGGAAAATCTATTCTGAGAAACCAGCTTTAATGCCACCGGGAGGGATCGAACTGACGACCTCTCAAATCCGAGTCAGCCACCTTATCATGCGACTGACTAAACCTCATGCAAGATACATCTAGGAAAATAATATTTGGATTTGCAATCACGAGAACTACATATCTATAATAGCATACTCTACAACAGTTGGTATATTTTTAAAAATAATTCATATATTTTTACTTAAAATATTTTTTAATTATTTTTATAAGTTTTTTTGTAAAACGTATTTTCTGTGATTACACGACATTATCGAGTACTGTGGTGGCTGTGGCCTTGGCCTGAGAAACTGCTTAACAAACGAATACATATTTCCACCACGTTAATTTTGGGGACTATTTTTTTCATTATTTACCACAGATTTGTATACGGTTGGTATTTTAAGACTTGCTCACGATGCCTATGTTATCATTTATACATTTCAGTACCCAAATTTCCAGCACAATGGGTGTTTTAATTTTACCTCATTTCACAACATTAGCACTACCTTTTGTTCGTCAGAGTAGTATGTGTGTGCATATGTGTGTATGTGAACTGGAAGTGATTGCAACTTAACTATCTTAGTGTATATTTTTACAAGCTACGCTTCTTTGAAAATATGTTCGGCTATTATTTTTAACCTTTTCAGTCATGGTGGTCTATATTTTGTACAGTGCACAGGAAGTGAATTTCATTATACACACAGAGAACGGCCAATAAAATATTTGTTTGTATAAGGCCAAAGAGGGCCGCGGTTGCTGAGCGGTTAGACTGCTCGCCTCTCACCAAGGCGAACCGGGTTCAATCCCCGGTTGGGCCACTCCCGAATTTTCGCACAGAGGGAATCGTGCCGGACGATGCCGCTAGTCGGAGAGTTTTCTCGGGGATCTCCAGTTTCCCCCGCCCTTGCATTTCAGCGCTGCTCCGTATTCAGCTCGCTTCACCCTCATTGGCTCTCCAGACCTCCGTCCAGATATGTCCACTCCATGGACGTGCAATATCTATCGAGCAGCAGTCGCGTTTTCCCCTTCTTGCTTCGCCGCTCGTCGCCGCTTTACTGAACCTGACCGATGAGCCATACGCCGCTGCAAACCGGCGTTTCGTCTGGATACGTTTGTTGAAGAATGAGAGACCGAAAAAGGATACAAAATTTGACATCAGTTGAGTCAATAGTCAACTAAAAGTATATATGTAACACTGATAAAGAATTTGCAGTTTCCTTTGGCCTTGATGTCTGAAGTATTTCAGCAAATAATATAACTTTTTCCGAGCCAAAAGTGCATGGCTACTATTTGCATTTTCCTTGAATCATTAATATTTTGTTTTCTTTTTTTGACAGTAAAATATTTCCAACTAAGTAAATACAAGCACAACAGCTCTCTTGTCATAGAACAGCTGATTTTAAGTGGCATTTTGAAAACAATTGAGTTAATAGTGTTCGAGGAATGGCGAGTTGGGTTTAAAAGTTTTTCAACGACGCACGCACTGCAGCGAGTCCTAGGTAGAATGACTAAGCGCGCCCCCTGCACTGAGCACCTTCTTTCCCTCCCCTCTCGCCAACGCGCCGAATGCTCCCTTAGCCCCTAACCTCTTGGCCACGTGCACTGAAGAGCACTGCCCAAAAAAAATGTGCTTAAACAAGTTATCTTACATTAAAAAAATATTCGTGTTTACCGATGGGGGTCCGAGATTCACGTCTGACTAATTAAAAAAAGTTCCTGCGCAATCAGGTGTTCCCATTTAGAAATAATGCACTACGCCACTAAAAAGAACGAGTCCAGGATGACGTCCCCACCTCTCATTACGAGACAACTATCTAGTTGTAATGTTCGCGCGGTCCCAGAGCCCATCACTACACTCTCTGACGAAAAAAAATGCAGATACCCATAAGGATTAACTCGAACGTTTAATATAAAGAATACTATAGAAGGGACAAAGTCGTAAGCATTTTTCTTCCGCGTTTTTAACTAAATTACTCTATTTATCCGACAAAATGTAGTTCTGTAAAAGCTTTATTTGCCCGTGGTGCCGTCATGCGGCGAGCAGAGAAATGCGTCAGTTATCGCTCCTGCTCCTCCCACCTTCCCTTGCCACACTATTAAGACGCATATGTTTACCCTCTCAGAGAAAGAAAGAAGTGTCTGTTCAAGGAATCGGTTCCAAAAACGTGGAGAAACATTCTTGCTGCTTTTTTTTCTATTAATACTGATCTTTATATTACCTAAACGGTTTCAGTGTAATATTGACTCGTTGACCACGGAATGTTAACCACTTGCATATTCCAGCTTACGGCTCAGTAGAACTTCAATTATCGTTCAGAAGTTCGAACCGTTGGCGTGGTGGGTATTCGAACTATTCGACAACTGAGTATACACATTACAAAAAATGGTTGACTAGATTACATATTTACTCAATACTTCTTATTAGTTCATTAAATTCAAGGTAGATAGCATGTGTGTATTTACGTACATGCGCTTATTTAGGGAAAAAAACTTACAGTTTTGATGGTTTTGCTTGTCCATTGGCGTGTTGAAAATAAATACCTCGCGCAAAATGCCCGATAGTTAAACGAGTGAAGACTAATAAAGTTTTTCTATACTTGAATAATTCCATTGTTCTCAGGATCCTTTAACTTATTTGTCAGAGAACGTAGTTGGAACATACGGCGCCTAAGTTTATCCGAGCAACCACAGTTTCGTGATGTCCGTACCGGGGCCGGTGCGTAATATTGCTGTGGCATTTCGAGTCGGTTAGACATCTCGTTATTATGGAATCGGATTGCTTTCTACTTCGTATTTCAGCTACGCTATTGCACCAAAGAGAGGCGGCTAGTGCCTCTTGTCTCCTCCTGGATCCAAGAATGTTTCTACGTCCGACCAACAAAAACCTATCAACTACATTTGTACGGCGTTTTTACTCTAACGACAGCCACTACTTGTGTCCCAGTGTCCATATTACGCTGGAAGTGTTGCGGAGGAGGCAGAATTATTACTGTCTTCCCAACGTGCACAGCAGGAAATCGGCGCCCTGTGAATTAAGCCCCTTTCACGAAGGCTGCAGTCACGTGTGCGAGGCCACGCCTTAAATGACTGCAGTAAATATCAGCCACGACAGGCTTCATCTCAAAAGGAATAAGGGAACGTGTGAAGTTTGGGTGTTAATATTATCATCTCAGGTTTATTCTCAATTGCATCCCTACAAATAAGGGAGTCTAGCCAGCTAAAATATCAAGGCGTGGCAAGCTTCATAGCCTTGGTCGTTGAGGCTGGTTCAAACCAGGAGGTTCTGGGTTCGAAACCAGCAGAATTTATTAACGTGTGTGCTAGTTTTGTGTATCGGATTGGTTAGTGAAGGTCTAAGCTACCCTTCCGGCATAAAAGCAGTGATTTTATTAAACTTCTCTTAAAGTAAATAATTTCATGTTTGTGCTCTGGTATAGTCAATCCGCGGTTTCTTAGCACTTTTAAAATTTAACATTAGAAAAATCACCTCATGTAGGACGTATTTGGTTATTGCCTAAATATGTTACCTATCACAAGCGTTTCACTTGTGTTAACATGAAGGTTTTTTATTTTTGGTTAAATAGGGGTTTTACTTATATTTTATCCATAAAATACAATTTATAATTAATATGAATAAAAATAGAGCTGAAATAGGTGTGTTGGTAATTCCTAGTAATAAATAGTTCTTATGCAAAATAATATTATGCTGTGCGTTCTCTCTTTGGTGTTATGTTCTATATTTGGTTGAGATTTGTTTGCACGAGGCGGAGGAATATCCAAGAAGCAGAACTTTAGCAGGGCTTCAGAAACGTTTAAAGTAACCGTGAATGAACTATTCTTTATACCAGGCTGTGGAATCTGATGGCTGTCGGAATTATTCCCCTCGATAACGTTAATTATATAACTCCCTCAGATTCACGAAAAAAAAACCGTGGTTGTTGCAGAAGCAAATATGAATACTACCCTCGTGGGGACATTCGGGAAGTAACATACTTCACTCACATACATGTGGAATAAGTATCAGAAATCGACTGTAATAGTCAGNACCGTGGTTGTTGCAGAAGTAAATATGAATACTACCCTCTTGGGGACATTCGGGAAGTAACATACTTCACTCACATACATGTGGAATAAGTATCAGAAATCGACTGTAATAGTCAGTCCCTTCGGATTGAACACACGACTTCTGAAAACGAATCCCGCATGCTTAATGTACGAGTAAACACTTTGATAAATAGTTGTAGCCCATATAAAATGTATTACACAGACGTTGTGTAATACTGCAGTTACAAACAAGGGATAACTTTGAAAACTGCTATAGGTTATTCACGGTAAATTGAGCACTTTTGAAAGTCCTCGCATTTGAAATAATATAAATAAAAAAATGTATTTTTGCCTTAGAACTTACCTTCCGATTGCTGTAAAATGTACACACTGTGTTTATTACTTGCGTGACAATATATATTGCATGCAAAGAGACTAATCATAAATTTAATCTGATGGTCAAGAAATAGGGTATGTGCATATTTAGGTCGTATACCGGCATTGTTTAGAATGTGGGGAAAACCACTCTCAGTACAGTCTATTGTAATCGAACCTGTGACCGCTTGAGTGCGAGTACAATATATAAACGTCAAAAATAACAAATTGCCAAGAGTAAGGTTTATTCTATACAGTTTGTTAGGAAGCTCAATTCTGCTAGTTTGGCAACTAAGAATGTTTGCCACCAGGTAGCACTGGTGTTGCATGTATATATGAGTTTTTTTTTGCATGTAAACAAATGGTATAGTTGCAATTTTCATAATATAATAATATTGAGATTTGTTTGATGTTATTACCTACGTAAATAAAAAAATTTTGTTATTCCCACTGCAGTGGGAAATAAACGAAATATGTCTACATGTTGAGTAAAATTCGGCCATGAAACTGTATTTAGCAAAATGTTGCATTAGATAATCCCTTTAATTAATTTTACAACTTATTCGAGAAATTATTTCTGATGACTGCTCTAATTTGTAGTATTTCACGCTTTAATTTGTAACTTTTTCTTTCTCAACTAAAATACGCATGTTTACGAAAGCTCATTGCCAAACATAATTGTATTTTTTTTTTTTTTTTTTTTTACATCGTTCGCGAGAGTGAACAATTATTGCAATCTAATGGCAATACTTAATTAATATTTTGGCAGGATCAACGATGAATCAAAAGTCTAGCCAAACAGAAATAATGCACACAAATAAATGAAATTTTTCAAATTACTACCAGCTTAAAAGCGACCTTTTTGGGACACCGGTGCATCTTGCGGCGGAAATTTTTCGTATCGAAAACTCTGCCTTGAGGAATTTCGTTCTCTTCCCAACTTGAGTAGACTAAACGTTACCAAGAATGTAGAGTTGTGGCACCTGCTGCAGTTGCCAGAGGAATCTCGTGGTTCGGAGACCGGCCGGGGCTGGAACCCAGCACGCGCTGCGCTGTCTGGAAGGATGCTGGACCGGTCGGACGTGCTGGACCAGTTCCCCTCCCCCCCATCCACCCCTGCACCAAATCCCCCCCGGGGGCAGGGGGGCCTCTGCTGTGTCGGCGCACGGAAAGTCAGTTTTGGAGGGGGGGGAGGGAAAAGCGCCGCGGGTCAGCGCGAAAATGTGGAAAAGGAACCGGGCCGCCGGCGGACAACGTCGCACCCGCACCGCCTTCTGGACTCCCGTCGTGCCTCGCGCCCAGGTGACTCGCCGCGGGCCTGCCCCGGGTTCCGTTACCCCCGCATAGCGCGCTGTGTGCGCGGGAGAGCCGTTCCGATTCATCGCCGCAGGCGCATCAGTGCACCTCCGGCGTCATTCTACTTCCGGCCCATACTGCGCAGCTCTTCGTGGTTAATTATGCCCTTTTAAAATTAACCTTTAAAAAATGTCCCTCGCTGAATATATTTCAGCGGGCACACTACACTGACTGCCATTCGCCGAGTAACGTTGGTAACGACGGAAGGAAAGTAGTCCCACGTCTAAAAGTTGAAAGTGCTAGGTAAACATTTGTGAAAACTTAAATAATTTATTCTGCTCTCTTTTTTTTTTTTTTTTTTTTGGTAATGCATTTAAGAACTAGCAAATGTGCCCATGGTAATGTTAATTTATTTTATACATATAGTGGAATAACACACAGTGTGTACCCAAGTAGATCTTAAGCAGGGCTTTCGAAAGTGCTCGATTTACCGTGAACAGCTTATACAAGTTGTTCATGTACCGACATCTCGTTGGCGCGAAATGCTAGCGGAAACGTGCCGCGAGTTAGATCAGAAAGCTATAATGATTTCAACGTTTCCCTAAATTAGTGTAAGACCGTGTATTTGGAAGATATGGTTGTTTGTGTGGTTTTCAGCATCATTAATATGCGTGCTGTATATTAGGTTTATTAACATAT
The DNA here is from genome assembly GCA_002778355.1 of Clitarchus hookeri. Classification (NCBI taxonomy): domain Eukaryota; kingdom Metazoa; phylum Arthropoda; class Insecta; order Phasmatodea; family Phasmatidae; genus Clitarchus; species Clitarchus hookeri. The sequence goes on along the minus strand of NQII01005674.1, from coordinate 65,992 downwards.
GATGAGGCAAAGCAAGGTTCAGGTGTTTCATTGTTTGTTCACATGTTGTGTGTTTCTCTTTAAAAATAATAGGGCGCGACAAGCGCAGGGTTATTGTTCCATTCTCTCGTTGCACTCAAACACGTATCCATTAACGTAACAACGTTCTACGAGTTTTCCAGCAATTGCATTTTTGCAGTGAACGGAACATGGCACAACTGCGTTTATTATCACCGGCTCCGTTTGTTTGCCAGCTGGCCCTGTACCATATACACCTCACACCAATATAGTTTCAACGTACTAACCGTGGCGATATAAATTACAATATATCGCTTCCACGAAGTACTGAAAAGGCGATGGCAACACATGTATCGCTTGGATCGATACCACAAATATCGACAGCCAACGCTATCACAATTATCGGATTAATATAGGTATCGTTATAAACAGCATACCTATCGATAATGCCGATATCGAAATTTTCTATACTTTTTTTTTAATCGGAAATCTTCAGTTTTCTCCGCCCTTGCATTTCGGCGCTGCTCCATTCTCACCTAATTTCACCCTCATCGGCTCTCAAGACCTCGTTGTTAAAAGCCGCCTAAATCTCTCAACTCAACATCTTTTTTTAAATATTATAATTGAACGTATTTGTACCACAGTGTAACAAGATATCAGTATTATAAATATCTTCATAAGCAATATATAGTAATCTACTTTTTTTTTAACACCATCACTACTGCAGTGTTTCAAAAATATTGCTTTGGGGCGGATACATCGTCAGATCGCACAGCTAAATCGGGTAGAATAGATTACTTAAGATTTTGAACTGGTGAATTAAGCTCTAAAAACGACACACGGGCATATTCTTTTGTATGAAATTCTGAAGATTATAATCNATATTCTTTTGTATGAAATTCTGAAGATTATAATCTTACGCTTGTGGAATATCCATTAATAATATATACATGACTTTTATAATGGGTACGTGCATGTACGAACGCATGTACACACACACACGCACACAGTTGAATGAAAACATTGCCATGTGACTGCCACATGGCTGGCAATGTTTGTTTACCTTTGGCGGAAGGATACGAAATGGGCTTGAAAGTAGATCTTTAGCAGGGCTTCAAGAAAGTTTCTTCCAGTCGTGAACCGACTCTACGTGCCTTACCTGAGATTGGAACTCAGAATTCCGTGCTCCGAAGCGAACTCCTTTAGCTAAATAGGTCAGGGAAGCGGACTACTTGCTCTCAGCTTAAGAGGCGGCTGATGTGAGAATATGTACAAATTTTAAAAAGTTATTTTGACGTAAAGTTTAATTTTCAGCTAAAGTTTCTTGAAGTCACAGGAGTGCACTATAAAAACGTCCATACATTCACGGAAATTATTCCGGAAACATGCAGTTAATATATGGCTACGCACTCCGTAATGACATAAAACGGAAGTGAGCTCCTTACACTCAACATACAGAAACTCTCCATATTTCCATCCAACATTTACACTAACAGCATGTCATTATTTTACATTTCTGTAAGTTGATTCTCCTTTAATTACTACAGGCAATTCTCTACTTTAGTGCGTTGCCCTATTACCTAGCCAACAATTGTTATTATTTTCATTTTAAAAAACATAACGCCGGAAAATTGTGTGTTTTTATTGCACTAAAATATTTTTCACGCCTTCTTGTATGTGTTCCTGAGGAGGACGAATCTCGCCCGTCTTGCTCTAAATCTTAAGGTTTCCTAAATATTTTAAGTTTAATGATGTGCTTAACTCACTTTTTCGGTGTGGTACATACATTGTATTGACGATAATCAGGCCGCACATCTACACTATTACTTCTCTGTACGCTCCTATTGCTGATTTTAAGGGCAGAACCTAACGAGTTGACACCTATTTTCGTGACATTTCAAGGTCATCCTGTTTACGGCTGCACTATATTTTAACCTTGAAATATAAAGTCAATAAGAGTAGACTCGACAAAATAAGCCTGAGGAAGCAGCAACAGGAATGAACAGAGAAGTAATCATTTGGACGTGTAGCGTAATTATCATTAATGAAATGCCTGTACCACACCGGAAAATTGAGTTAAGCATAAAATCATAAAACTTCAATTATGTACTAAATGTTAGAGCCAAACGGGCGGAATTTGCACGCCTTAGAAACACATACGAGGGTGTGAAGAACATACTACTGCAATAAAAACACACTTGTCAGTCATTTTGTTTTTAATAAAAATTATTATTTATGAAATAAAAGGATAATGCAGAAAAAATAGACCCGCATATTAATCAGAAAGGAATAAACTTATTTAATTGTATAGAATGACACGCTGTTAGAGTTTTCAGTTATTACAGGCTAGTAAAAACAACAGAACCTAACTTTCATATTGTGTTGGGATGTGATAGCACAGTGGTAAGAGTCGTAGGCTGTAAAATTTTGACTCGTGTTCAAATCCCGCTTCAAAAGAAAAATGTAAAAGCTTTACAAATTCTGTTATATATATATATATATATATATATAAGCCCGTATAATGAAAATTTGCATCACTCTTTATAAATTGGAAATACTGTACACAAAAAAATAATAGAAAATGTACTGAGAGTTCCCGCGAATTCATGGAGAATGTAAAATTAACGGAAAGTTCGATATTTTAAAAAAAAAAAGTGTTCACAGGCTTACAAAGGTTTNTTTTTTTTTTTTTTTGTAATTTCACGGATTTTTTTTTACTAACATTGTGGCATGTTAAAAACCAGAATTTATAATTTATTTCTATGAATCGGTTTATTGGTTTTAAATCATTTTCCTGCGTTGTTATTTTTTTTTTTTGCCCGCACTATTACTTTACATTGCAATGGAAAATTATTTCAGATGCTGATCACCTGAACATAATTTCAGATTCTTGAACGCCTGTGCCCGGTTTATTACAGTCAGTTAATTTGCTGGTAGGGCCTAATGTCTTGTTGGCAAGGCTGAGAGCAGCACAGGGATAGAGGAGGCACGGTCTGCATACGAAGGAACCACGCCAGTGCACACTGCGCGCCTCACACACGCCAGGCTCGACGTCCGTTACAAACAGCGCTGTTGTCGGCCAACGTCTTCTCCGAGGGGTGCGGAGGAGGAGCAAGTAACCTGAAAGCACAGCGCAGGATGTTTCCTGCTATTTGACCGGCAAATGTTAACTCCTTCGATAAGTTGGGCGCTGCGAAGATAAAATAGTTTACAAAGTTCAAAAAATATATATTTGAAATAATATTAAAACTTTATAGTATGGACAGTGAACGCAGACAAGATAGTGGAGCGGTCCCGTCGAAAGTAGCGGATGGTTTTGGAAATATGAAGGAGCACGAGCGAAAAGGGGTCAACGCGGACGAAAACGTCCGGAGTCGAACCCGGGTCTTCCCGAAATACGAGCCCGGTGTCATGGGCGTCAGCAGGAGGTGGAATGGCAGGGAAGGGGGAAGGGGGGGGGTACTTGGTCTCCCCTGGAAACGGTATTTTTTTAACTGTAAAATGCCAAATAATAATTTTTTTATATCAAATCAATTGCGCGACGTTACTGTTTTTCCACTATTTTATTTTGATATGTGTTTGGATTTTTTTGTAATATGATATTGTAATATTATAGTTTTATTGTTAATGATAAACAAATTTATTTATATTACAAGACGTGGGCATGCATTTAGGGTAAAACCCAGTTGTAAAGCTCGCACTCATCTGAAGGAAACTTTTTTTTCTGATTTCTACGCCTCCCCTCGGGAAATACGTCGGAGACGCCCACTTCCGGTGCGTTACCAGCCAGTCAACATCGCGAGTAGAGCGGGCGGGCGGGAAGTTAGCACAAACACGTCGCGGAGTGCAGCGGCGGCGTGGAGCCGGCNTTTTTTGGCGGGCTCGCCAAATGTGACGGACGCGCGGCCTTGGCACCTGCGGCACTCCAGGCACGGTCCGCCGCGGCGCGACACGCAGGGGGAGCGTGCCGTGTGCGTGTAGTCCGCTCGCGGTTACTTCCAACTTTCCTGAAGCCCTGCTCGAGTTCTTCTGCTTCCGGGATATTCCTACGTTTCGTGCAAACAATGCTTCACCGGGACTTGGAAATCACACCTAAGGGACAACGCACCGCATTCGTGCGTATTCAGCGTAATAGTATTTTGCATAAGGATTATTTCTTACTGGGCACTACCAACACACATATTTTATCTCTGTTGTTATTCATATTAATTANTGTAGTCCGCTCGCGGTTACTTCCAACTTTCCTGAAGCCCTGCTCGAGTTCTTCTGCTTCCGGGATATTCCTACGTCTCGTGCAAACAATGCTTCACCGGGACTTGGAAATCACACCTGAGGGACAACGCACCGCATTCGTGCGTATTCAGCGTAATAGTTTTTTGCATAAGGATTATTTCTTACTGGGCACTACCAACACACATATTTTATCTCTGTTGTTATTCATATTAATTATAAATTAAATATCATAACTGAAGTGCAATTTCAATTTAACCAAAAAAAAGTTATTCTTTTATTAACATAAGTATAAAACGCGTGTGTTACAAGTCATATTTAAGGAACCACCAAACACGTCGTACATGGGGTGATTTTCCAAAGGTTATATCCAAAAAGTGTTGAGAAACCTAGAATAGACTATAAACAGATTTCCGTATCCTGCGCAGGAGTTGATCTACACTATTTATACTTCCGGTTTCAGAGGGGAAGGGGGTTTGGCGTTCATTTCTCCATTGTACATCGCCTCCCACCAAGGCGAATCAGGCTCGATTCCCAGCGGAGTCACCCGGGTTTTCGCACGTAGGGGAAGGTGGTGGACGTAAAGGCGGGTTTTCTCAGGGTACTCCCGTTTTCCCCTCGCTTGCATTCTGTCGCTTCTCCATCTTCACCTAACCAGCGTCCAAGACCCCGCTGACCAAAACCTCTCAACTGAACGAATTTAAACATTGCTGGGAGAAATGTTAGACATGGAAATATAGTTCATTCACAGTTTCTGAGTCAAACCTTCGAAAAATCATTGAATAATCATCCCGTGTATATGACGTGAATATTCCTTGTTGCATTAGCGCTTTATACTTGTTTTCATATAAGTGCCTTATTTTGGGTTAAATTGAACATTCATTTATATTTTATCTATAAAATGTAATATTTCATTTATAGTTAGTATGAATAAAATCAGTGAGAAAATAAGTGTGTTGGTAGTGCCTACTAAGAAATATTTCTTATGTTAAATGTTTGTACACCGAATGCGCACGAATGCGGTGAGTTGTCCTTTTGTTTGGTGTAATTTTATATTCAGGTTCAGCTTTGTTTGCAAGAGGTGGTGGAATATCCTGGAAGTAGAACTTAACAGGGTTTAAAAAAATAATTAAGTAACCGTGAATGGACTTCACTGTTTCTGCCGTCATCTTCACTGCGAATAAGACAGGCAGGGGGTTGTCTTTTCGTTACGTGAAGGACTGATAGTAATGTTTAACGCAATCCTGTGTGAAAGTTTCTCAGATTTTCACTTATCATAGTTTAGATATATGTCGTTTTGAAAATGTAATATCCGAGGATATAAAATAAAGTTTGCAAAAATATCTTGAAAAATTTTTACTGTGGAACAGAGCGTGGTTTGTTTATTTTCATAAGAAGATGGACTCCGAAAGATGTCAAACTCACTGCNATTTTTACTGTGGAACAGAGCGTGGTTTGTTTATTTTCATAAGAAGATGGACTCCGAAAGATGTCAAACTCACTGCAGCGGAATCCACGAGCTGCTAGAAAATATGCTGTGAACATAATTTTGTCATCTGCTGTCTGCACTCACCTTTAGAAACCGTTGTGTATTGTTGGTTTTAATTTACCACCCATTCTGTATTTTGCAAGTTACGACTAAAAAGTTTATTTTTAAATGCACGTTGATACAGTAATTTTAATATAAGAAATGTATGTAAGTTGTCGCGAATGTACGTACATAACTCGCCTACTGCCTACCTGCTGCTCTTGTAATGGGTATCATATCTGTCTGGCAACATCATGATCGTAGTATTATTAGTTTATAGTTACCCTCCTCTGTAAATATTCTTTGGCGAATGACTTTGCCACGTATATCTGTTATTTATTGACAAATTTCCCGAAAGCGTAACTAAATTTACACTGAGGCGACAAAAGTCATGGGATACCTCCTAATATCGTGTCGGACCTCCTTTTGCCCGGCGAAGTGCAGCAACTCGACGTGGCATGGACTCAACAAGTCGTTGGAAGTCCCCGGCAGAAATATTGAGCCATGCTGCCTCTATAGATGCCCATAATTGCGAAAGTGTTGCCCGTGCAGGATTTTGTGCACGAACTGACTTCTCAATTATGTCCCATAAATGTTCGATGGGATTCATGTTTGGCGATCTTGGTGGCCAAATCNTGCACGAACTGACTTCTCAATTATGTCCCATAAATGTTCGATGGGATTCATGTTTGGCGATCTTGGTGGCCAAATCATTCGCTGGAATTGTCAAGAATGTTCTTCAAACCAATCGCGAACAGTTGTGACCCGGTGACATGGCGCATTGTCATCCATAAAAATTCTATCGTTGTTTGGGTACATGAAGTCCATTAATGGCAGCAAGTGGTCTCCAAGTAGCTGAACATAACCCTTTTCAGTCAATGATTGGTTCAGTTGGACGAGAGGACCCAGTCCATTCCATATGAAAACAGACCACACCATTATGGAGCCACCACCAGCTTGCACAGTTCNGCAAGTGGTCTCCAAGTAGCTGAACATAACCCTTTTCAGTCAATGATTGGTTCAGTTGGACGAGAGGACCCAGTCCATTCCATATGAAAACAGACCACACCATTATGGAGCCACCACCAGCTTGCACAGTTCCTTGTTGACAACTTAGGTCCATGGATTCGTGGGGTCTGCGCCACACTCGAACCACACAGCTCTTACCCACTGAAATCGGGACTCAATCTGACCAAGCCACGGTTTTCCAGTCGTTTAGGGTCCAACCGGTATGGTCAGGAGCTCAGGAGATGTGCTGCAGGCGATGTCGTGCTGATAGTAAAAGCACTCGAGTCGGTCTTCTGCTGGCATAGCCCAGTACACCCAAAGTTAACCGCACTGTCCTTACAAAAACGTCCGTCGTACGTCCCACATTGATTCCTGCGGATATTTCACGCAGTGTTGCTTGTCTGTTAACACTGACCATTCTGCGCACACGTCGTTGGCCTCGGTCATTAAGTGCAGGCGGTCGGCCACTGCGTTGTCCGCGGCGGGAGGTTAAAAAGAATACTTGAATGTCCAGACTAAGCGTGGTAACTGCGCCGTCGTTTTTACATGTTACACTATAACATTACGAACAAAAAAAACACATTGTTACGCATTTTGTTGGTATTTCAACCGCTTGGTACGAAAATGTAATTTTATAACGGCCTAATATTTTCGTGTTGGGTAGTACTACAAAGGTCTTGAGTTCAAACTACCACTTCAATTGTTTATACGACGGAGTTGTACTCGCCACTATCACGGAAACCAACGAAGAAGGAAAGTGTTTGAGCGCACGCTACACACTGCGCTGCAAACGTCGACTTACACACTGCAGATTTAAGTTGAACATTTGTGTTTCTTTCTTGTGCACTTTAAGTCCGTCAGCTCATTATCACCGGTCTGAGTATAGCTGTATATGCTCCTTCCATCCGGCGTAAGAGATATCTAGCCCAGTTTTAATTTTTATAAACCAAACGGTTAAAAATATTGTAAATTTATCGAAACCAAAAACATTTTCCTTCATAACTTACTGGTATGATAAAACTGAAAACTTTAATAACCAGACGGTTGAAGACCGTAGCAAGGTAACGGGTGGAGAAGGGGCGGGGTGGTGGTAACCCCCCGCCCCACTGTTACCAGGGTTTGTCTTTCATTAGTATCGTAGTTATTAACAAGCTTTCAATTGTGACCGCCGGAAACTATGTTATTTTTCACTATATTGTGAAGTAATTTTTCTCCTGGTAAATTTGTCCTAATTAGTACGTGCCTTAATGATAATGCCGATGTAACGTCCCTCCTTTCCCTTCAGTCAGTGTTAAGCCCCTCCCACTTGAGACATTCCTGGCCCGCTCTAAGAAATTATTCGCAAATTTACCACATCAGTGTGTGCGTATAGAGGGGAAAAACACGAGTGGTAAATTCTTTCCCTGTACATCTATGGCAGCGTTCGTGCAGTAGCCCAGGAAAGAGCCAAATACGTTGTGGAGTGGAGAGATTNTGCACGAACTGACTTCTCAATTATGTCCCATAAATGTTCGATGGGATTCATGTTTGGCGATCTTGGTGGCCAAATCTATCGCTGGAATTGTCAAGAATGTTCTTCAAACCAATCGCGAACAGTTGTGACCCGGTGACATGGCGCATTGTCATCCATAAAAATTCCATCGTTGTTTGGGTACATGAAGTCCATTAATGGCAGCAAGTGGTCTCCAAGTAGTTGAACATAACCCTTTTCAGTCAATGATTGGTTCGGTTGGACCAGAGGACCCAGTCCATTCCATGTGAAAACAGACCACACCATTATGGAGCCACCACCAGCTTGCACAGTTCCTTGTTGACAACTTGGGTCCATGGATTCGTGGGGTCTGCGCCACACTCGAACCACACAGCTCTTACCCACTGAAATCGGGACTCATCTGACCAAGCCACGGTTTTCCAGTCGTTTAGGGTCCAACCGGTATGGTCAGGAGCTCAGGAGATGTGCTGCAGGCGATGTCGTGCTGATAGTAAAAGCACTCGAGTCGGTCTTCTGCTGGCATAACCCAGTACACCCAAAGTTCGCCGCACTGTCCTAACGGACACGTCCGTCGTACGTCCCACATTGATTCCTGCGGATATTTCACGCAGTGTTGCATGTCTGTTAACACTGACCATTCTGCGCACATGTCGTTGGTCTCGGATATTAAGTGCAGGCGGTCGGCCACTGCGTTGTCCATGGTGGGAGGTTAAAAAGAATACATGAATGTCCAGACTAAGCGTGGTAACTGCGCCGTCGTTTTTACATGTTACACTATAACATTACGAACAAAAAAAACACATTGTTACGCATTTTGTTGGTATTTCAACCGCTTGGTACGAAAATGTAATTTTATAACGGTCTGATATTTTCGTGTTGGGTAGTACTACAAAGGTCTTGAGTTCAAACTACCACTTCAATTGTTTATACGACGGAGTTGTACTCGCCACTATCACGGAAACCAACGAAGAAGGAAAGTGTTTGAGCGCACGCTACACACTGCGTTGCAAACGTCGACTTACACACTGCAGATTTNGTTGCAAACGTCGACTTACACACTGCAGATTTAAGTTGAATATTTATGTTCCTTTCTTGTGCACTTTAAGTCCGTCAGCTCATTATCACCGGTCTGAGTATAGCTGTATATGCTCCTTCCATCCGGCGTAAGAGATATCTAGCCAAGTTTTAATTTTTATAAACCAAATGGTTAAAAATATTGTAAATTTATCGAAACCAAAAACATTTTCCTTCATATCTTACTGGTATGATAAAACTGAAAACTTTAATAACCAGACGGTTGAAGACCGTAGCAAGTTAACGGGTGGAGAAGGGGCGGGGTGGTTGTAACCCCCCGCCCCACTGTTACCAGGGTTTGTCTTTCATTAGTATCGTAGTTATTAACAAGCTTTCAATTGTGACCGCCGGAAACTATGTTATTTTTCACTATATTGTGAAGTAATTTTTCTCCTGGTAAATTTGTCCTAATTAGTACGTGCCTTAATGCTAATGCCGATGTAACGTCCCTCCTTTCCCTTCAGTCAGTGTTAAGCCCCTCCCACTTGAGACATTCCTGGCCCGCTCTAAGAAATTATTCGCAAATTTACCACATCAGTGTGTGCGTATAGAGGGGAAAAACACGAGTGGTAAATTATTTCCCTGTACATCTATGGCAGCGTTCGTGCAGTAGCCCAGGAAAGAGCCAAATACGTTGTGGAGTGGAGAGATTNATTTCCCTGTACATCTATGGCAGCGTTCGTGCAGTAGCCCAGGAAAGAGCCAAATACGTTGTGGAGTGGAGAGATTTTGACTTACTCTTCACGTCGGAGTATTCAGAGCCGAAGATGGTGAAGCGAGGTAAACGTGAAGCAGCGCCGGAATGAAAGGCAGCAGGAATCAGGAGATCCCCGGGAGAACCCGTCGACCATTGGCATCATCCGAAACGATTCCCACATGCAGAAATCCGGTCAAGTGATGTGTAGGTAAGTTCCAAACTTCGTATAGTCATTCCCGGGGACACATGTTTTTCGTGTAAATATTCCAAGACTAGTTTTACTCCAAAACACTTCAGTCCAGAGCCAGTATCACGGTTGGATGATTTTTATCTAGCTCGCGTCGTAGGTGTCTGCTCGCAAATCACAGACGTACAGTCGCGAAGTGACCTAATTCTGATTGGCCAGTCAAGTGAGAAAATGTGTTCTTACAGAGACACGCAGCCAATAAGCAAAAGACTACTAGTGGTATGTGCGTAGGTTGTTGGAATCTAGCATGCGCGGAAATCTTTTCGCGAAAAATCAGGTGGCCCCTTGTCATCCCTATACTTGCAGCCTGATATGTGTTGTGTTATTTCCGTACGACGTGCAGGTTGAGAATTTCTATCACAGTTCAGGAAGTTGACCAGAAGTGTGTACCTGCGTCTTAGCAGCGCCTTGCGGCCCGGGCCAGGAGAAGCTGTTGTAAGCAAGCGAGCGGGCGGCATGGCTTGTCGAGGAACGTCGTTGGTGAGGGGAGTGAGGAAGTGTGTTCGGTTGCGCTCGGCACATTGTAGCCGTGGAAAACTCGCACGGAGAACAATTAGCACGTGGCACGGCGGCCGCGTCTGGCCGTCAACAGCTGGGAACTGCCGCGTCTCTCCGTTCCTTTGTCCTGCTGCTATTCCCCAGCCTACGCCCTCGCACTCACTTTCGTCCTCTGCACATCTCTCCCATTCTGCTCGTCAGCTGCTGGCATAACTCTCAAATTTACCTCATCTAACAGTGTTGACAGTTTTTTTTTTTTTACCGTTTACTTAATAGGCTTTTTTAAAAAAAATCAGGCAATTGAATAAATTCTGCACGAATTAAAACTCGCAGTAATTTTATAAAACTTCAAAGCAAGTATTTGTGTATGGAGTCTTTTAAACCTACGCGTAACCCATGTGGTTAAGAGAATTCTCTTGGTGAAATATTGGGAGATATGAAGTGGTTACAACACAACTGGCATTCATTCTCTATCCTGCATTTCCTCTACGCCGGATTAATAACAACATTTCATGCGCCGAATGTAAGCAGTAACTTAACTGTAATATTTGAGAAGATGGTGAGGTTCATATGAAGGAAAGGCGACCGAATTTGCCATAACGAAAATGGAAAACCACTTTGCAAACCATTATTTCTGGCGCCAAACCAGCGACTTTTCGAACGCGAGCCGGAAAGTTCGATCAAACGCGGCCGATCCGACGAAGAGACTGCACTCTGATTCAGAGTGACGCCCTAACAGACGTAGACGCATTTGATGTACGGGCCTGTGACGCCCTTAGCTCTGTCAATCGAACAACCCAACAAGGAGAGGTCGCTTCCAGCCTGGATTGTTTTTCTGTTTCTTAAAATCTTACCTGAACTCTCTATTTAAAATTTGCGCTCGCGCAGGTCATGTCTTACGTAATTAAATCTAAAATTATTTTTACTTCTGTTACAATTGTTCATGTCTGCAGACATCATCTTATCTGTCTTATTATTTGTTTTGCACCTCACGTAGCGAGAAAACAAATGGTATTCAGTCCATATTAACTTAGCAACGTTACTTAGAAGGTGATGTATGCAGGGACAAGATTAACTTTAAGAGCGAAGTATCCTTGCTATCTTGGATTTACGTATTTTCCTCCGTAACTTAATTTTCGGAGTCAATATTAGATACCAAGCTAGTCAAGATATAGCGAACATAACAGTTATTATTTCGAAATCCAACTTATTTTTCTTGTATTATTAGTTTCACATCTGTAACCGCAATCAAATATTACATAATTGTATAATACTGTCAATCACACATGGAAAAATTCAGGTATAGTTGAAACTGAATAACTAAAAAATATCTTTAAGTGGTCCTCCATGTCATGTGTAACTTTGATTTTTTTTTGTGTCTGGTCATAAATTTTCATTACGAAGATTCGTAAGAAAAATTAAAGATTGAATGGATACCATCACCTTAAGGGATCGAAATTTTCTCATCTAGTGTTGTACGAGAGTGATCCCAAGAACTGACCACAATGTGAAGAGGTCGTGTGATAGGCGCAGTCCCGTTAGTCGGCACATCGCCCATCGCAGCTTCCCCAGCACGGAGAGACGCTCGAGACGTCATCCCCCCCGCGCACACAATGGACCAGTGGGTACTGACCCCTTATCGACCGACATCCCAATTACTTTCATTAACAGTGAGCGCAGGCCCCTCTCTCGTCTGGACCCCATCCTCCACGATCCCGATGCCGCGCCGAAACAAACCCGTGTCTATTTCTGTCGCGAAGGCGGCGCAGGGAAGAGGAGTAACGGAACTTTAAAAGGTTATTGTGTGTCCTGTTTGAGTTGCGCCGCCTGCAACGATAACGAAGTGACCAGTGAGGTGGTTCACGAGCGACGCGATCAAGTCGCCACTGGACGACAATCTGAAGAGCTCGACGTTTGACGATTCTGACTCTCTTACGATTCTGACTCCCTTAAGTACATTGCATTGTAGAGATATGTGTTCCTTTTACTCCTCGACTTTATCTGCTTTTATAAACTGTGCGTGACGTCGTTAGTAAAAAAAAAAGAAGGGCACAATGAATCGGTGTTTTATTCCCACTATAACTTCCTGAATACCTATAATCAAAAAGGTAATAAAATCTCCATGTGTGGTCGCCCGTTGGCTTAGTGGAGCTGCAGTGGTGTATTAGTCACACTACTCGCTTCCCACCAGGTTCGGTTCCCGGGGGGAATTCTCGCATGTGGGAATCGTCCCGGACGATGCCGCTGGTCGGCGGGTTTTCTTGCGGATCTCCCGTTTCCCCCGCCCTTGCATGCCGTTGCCGCTCCACACTCGCCTCGTTTTACCCTCGTCGGCTCTCAAGACCTCGTTGTCAAGAGCCGCCCAAATCTCTTCTTTCCACTCCGATGGCTTAGTAGGTTACCTGCTTGCCGTATGACCAACATACGAGTTCAATTACTATGTAAACACAGTAATTTCATGTTCACATTACCTATTTACCATAAGTTAAACCACAGTAGCTCATTTATTCGTAGTAACGGTAAGAGATGTAGAAATATAGGATTTACCTACATATGTATTAAATTGACCATTAGGTCTTGTGATGTAGTAGCTATTAATCATGATCTTTTCCGTCAAGCGTGTCTGGTTCGAACAGTTAACCTGATGTTAATTCCTTCCCCCTCCCCTCGAGTTCAAGAAACAGAAAAAAATGTTTGTCATAAATATTCAACACAGATACACTATAAATATATTCCGAGTTTTGTAGTGTGGTTATTACAAACAGGTAGAGTCTATAACCATTTTAAATTAAATTTAGTCAGTAGTATATGTTTTGCGTACAGTGGTATCTGGCGGGCGACGATGGGACCATGTCAATTTATTTGCGCGGCAGTACGAACAAAGTGGTTCCATGAGAGGCGTACTGAAGTACTGAATGCGTTTGCAAGTGTAACCGTTTCAAATCCTGGGAAATAAGCGAAGGTTACTCACCTTACAGAGCCTGACAATGGTTATGAATATAACTACGGTTTTCTTATGTTGGAAGATAAACTCAAGTGACTAAAGTCAGTTAACTTCTACAGTAACTGAACTTTTTTGAACGCCCTCCTTAGATTTTTTTTTACATCCAGCTATTAATCCGTCCGCCACACACAACAATGAGCATAATGCGTCTAATGACTAGTATTGGTGCGCGTAAAAATAGAGCCGTCAAAGTTCTAAAAACATGAGCTAGCATGTATTAAAACATAAAACGAAAATATACCCAACACGAATTTAAATAAAAGGGAAAGTATCTCCGAGCGCCATCCTTTTATCGCCATCCCTTTATCTTGAAAGAGAAGAGTTGCCTAGGTCAGGGTTCTCGCCGGCGGCCGGTCTAGTGGTTCATACTTCCGCCGCGAGATGTCTCGTCGCGCTCTGGGCGTTGTGTCCCGTGCGTCTGCGCTGGCGGCACGCACGCCTTCTCTCCATTACGCCGGAATTTGGAGTTCCGTAACTGCAGGTATAGACTGTTCACGGTAAAGTGAGCACTTTTGAAAGCCCTCTCATTTGGAATAATAGTCAATAATTACATTCNAGGTATAGACTGTTCACGGTAAAGTGAGCACTTTTGAAAGCCCTCTCATTTGGAATAATAGTCAATAATTACATTCTTTTTTAGCCTTTGACGTTAACTTCCGAGTTCAGTGGAATATATACACACTGTGTATTACATGCATGGCAATATATTTTTTTAAAAGGTGGTTAAAGGATAAAAAATGGCTGAAAGGAAAAAGTAACTAGGGCCTCAAAAGTGCTCACTTTACCGTGGACAGCCTATAGTTATTTTTAATTACAGCGCGCTAAAGTATTCCTGCTGGGCGCCGTCTTAACTGTGCTGCCAGCTAGCAGATTGACCATAGCCACTCAGATTTAAAAAAATGAATTCTGTTAAAACTGTATGATATGATACTACCATATGAAGCATTAAAAAACCACGGCCAGTTATTATTTTTATTAGCGAGATGGTTTTGTGAATGGAAGTAATTAATGTAGTACACGCTTATTCTTTCGTGACAAGGTTCCTTTCACATCTTATAGATGTCGAACCGAACCGTAATACATCTTTGGATGCCACGTTCATTTATAAAATGCTGCTTTTTCTCGTAACTTTCGGATGTAACATGCAGTAAAATGCTGTCTTGACAGTACATTTATCTGCCCAGTGCAACTTGAAATAATTTAAGATGTTTCACCTACGATGAAGTTTCATTCTCAGCATCGACTTTTATATTTACTGGTTTCACTTTGCAATAAAAACCAATAATATAAATTTTTTGATATTTCGCTTTTTAAACTTGGAAGTACAGCAAAATAACTGCTCACGTGACCTTTCCATTAAAGTTATTACTGAATATTTGGATAAAATTATTGTAAAAAAATTCCGACAATATAATTATATAGGTAAGCGTAACATTTCATTAGTATACGATATGACATAAATTAATAAATGAAATTCTGAGTACGCGCGGTTTTGTATTGGCTACGTATTCAAAATTAATTGCAATTTTTGCTAAAGCTGTAAATTATGACAGCCCATAGCACAATTACCATTAACCTAAGCAGCCATGAATATTCTTTATGACCAGCCGCTGCAATTGTGTACAGGTAAACAAGTGTTATTTGGATTTGGGAATCAAGCGACGGTAGTTCTACGTTCGAAAAAATATTCTGGATTATTTGCGATATGGTGACTTTTTTCCCCACAAGTCGGGTTTGTTCTTGCGTGAATCACGTGCGTCCATTATAATAACAGATTTCGCAGTGGCTTTATCAAACCAGGAAATTGTTTTTCCTTATTTTTAGTGAATACCACTTTCTGTATATGTATTTTCCTTTCTTTTGCTGTCTCTGTATCTCTCTACCAGCCTCTCTCCCTTTTTTTCTCGCATTTCTTTATATTTCTCTCTCACACACACAGGCCTACACATTCACACACAAGAAATAATTTAAGATTTTGTACATGGGAATTGTTTTGTTCACTCTGTAGCTGCTGCAAAAAATCTAATAAAGACTATTCGAAAATCAGCACTGAAATGTTTTCAAATGAGCTAGTTGCCTCACAAAATCCGTTCACGGGTATTTAAATTTAGAGTTTAAATAAGAAAAATCGGATATTGAATTTACTGTTCATCTGATTGTCGAAAGAGGATGTGTTTTATTTACAAATGACAGTTATTAACATTGTCATCCTTGTAAGTAATCGAAATAAAACAGTAAAACGCGTTTTAACAGTATGTCCTCAGTGAAAATAGATAATATTACGGCTCTAAAAATTGCAAAAGCTAAATGTTTCGACCATTCTGCAATGTGATTAATTACGCAAGGTTATTTTTTTGTATGCGAATGAAGGTAAGTTGATGTAAAATAGTAATATAAGCAGTATGACTGTTCAGCGCTCGGTTTTTCTTTTGTGGTATCTGCATTCAGGTTAAATTCCAAAGTTTTAGACGAACCTGTTTTAAAGATGTTAACCATATCCAATCTTAACACCTTTTGGAAAATTAATCGGGTATATAACATCTAAAACACGAAGAAAACACCCTATTTCAGCAATTTTGTTTCCCGTAGTTTTATGGCACTTGTAGCTCCTATTCAGATAAATCATACATACATTGAAAAANAGGTATAGACTGTTCACGGTAAAGTGAGCACTTTTGAAAGCCCTCTCATTTGGAATAATAGTCAATAATTACATTCCTTTTTAGCCTTTGACGTTAACTTCCGAGTGCAGTGGAATATATACACACTGTGTATTACATGCATGGCAATATATTTTTCNATTTGGAGTTCCGTAACTGCAGGTATAGACTGTTCACGGTAAAGTGAGCACTTTTGAAAGCCCTCTCATTTGGAATAATAGTCAATAATTACATTCCTTTTTAGCCTTTGACGTTAACTTCCGAGTGCAGTGGAATATATACACACTGTGTATTACATGCATGGCAATATATTTTTCTAAAAGGTGGTTAAAGGATAAAAAATGGCTGAAAGGAAAAAGTAACTAGGGCCTCAAAAGTGCTCACTTTACCGTGAACAGCCTATAGTTATTTTTAATTACAGCGCGCTAAAGTATTCCTGCCGGGCGCCGTCTTAACTGTGCTGCCAGCTAGCGGATTGACCATAGCCACTCTGATTAAAAAAAATGAATTCTGTTAAAACTGTATGATATGATACTACCATATGAAGCATTAAAAAACCACGGCCAGTTATTATTTTTATTAGCGAGATGGTTTTGTGAATGGAAGTAATTAATTTAGTACACGCTTCTTCTTTCGTGCCAAGGTTCCTTTCACATCTTATAGATGTCGAACCGAACCGTAATACATTTTTGGATGCCACGTTAATTTATAAAATGCTGCTTTTTCTCGTAACTTTCGGATGTAACATGCAGTAAAATGCTGTCTTGACAGTACATTTATCTGCCCAGTGCAACTTGAAATAATTTAAGATGTTTCACCTACGATGAAGTTTCATTCTCAGCATCGACTTTTATATTTACTGGTTTCACTTTGCAATAAAAACCAATAATATAAATTTTTTGATATTTCGCTTTTTAAACTTGGAAGTACAGCAAAATAACTGCTCACGTGACCTTTCCATTAAAGTTATTACTGAATATTTGGATAAAATTATTGTAAAAAAATTCCGACAATATACTTATATAGGTAAGCGTAACATTTCATTAGTATACGAAATGACATAAATTAATAAATGAAATTCTGAGTACGCGTGGTTTTGTATTGGCTACGTATTCAAAATAAATTGCAATTTTTGCTAAAGCTGTAAATTATGACAGCCCATAGCACAATTACCATTAACCTAAGCAGCCATGAATATTCTTTATGACCAGCCGCTGCAATTGTGTACAGGTAAACAAGTGTTATTTGGATTTGGGAATCAAGCGACGGTAGTTCTACGTTCGAAAAAATATTCTGGATTATTTGCGATATGGTGACTTTTTTCCCCACAAGTCGGGTTTGTTCTTGCGTGAATCACGTGCGTCCATTATAATAACAGATTTCGCAGTGGCTTTATCAAACCAGGAAATTGTTTTTCCTTATTTTTAGTGAATACCACTTTCTGTATATGTATTTTCCTTTCTTTTGCTGTCTCTGTATCTCTCTACCAGCCTCTCTCCCTTTTTTTTCTCGCATTTCTTTCTATTTCTCTCTCACACGCACAGGCCTACACATTCACACACAAGAAATAATTTAAGATTTTGTACATGGGAATTGTTTTGTTCACTCTGTAGCTGCTGCAAAAAATCTAATAAAGACTATTCGAAAATCAGCACTGAAATGTTTTCAAATGAGCTAGTTGCCTCACAAAATCCGTTCACGGGTATTTAAATTTAGAGTTTAAATAAGAAAAATCGGATATTGAATTTACTGTTCATCTGATTGTCGAAAGAGGATGTGTTTTATTTACAAATGACAGTTATTAACATTGTCATCCTTGTAAGTAATCGAAATAAAACAGTAAAACGCGTTTTAACAGTATGTCCTCAGTGAAAATAGATAATATTACGGCTCTAAAAATTGCAAAAGCTAAATGTTTCGACCATTCTGCAATGTGATTAATTACGCAAGGTTATTTTTTTGTATGCAAATGAAGGTAAGTTATTGTAAAATAGTAACATAAGCAGTATGACTGTTCAGCGCTCGGTTTTTCTTTTGTGGTATCTGCATTCAGNTGTAAAATAGTAATATAAGCAGTATGACTGTTCAGCGCTCGGTTTTTCTTTTGTGGTATCTGCATTCAGGTTAAATTCCAAAGTTTTAGACGAACCTGTTTTAAAGATGTTAACCATATCCAATCTTAACACCTTTTGGAAAATTAATCGGGCATATAACATCTAAAACACGAAGAAAACACCCTATTTCAGCAATTTTGTTTCCCGTAGTTTTATGGCACTTGTAGCTCCTATTCAGATAAATCATACATACATTGAAAAAAAAAATGTTCCGAACGTCTGAATATTTCTTAATACTGTTCCCATTCATCTAGAGTCTGAAAGCGAACGGCGTCGGATCATTCTCTGAGACTTTCAGTAAAACAGGAAAGTGGAATCTACGCCCTTGTGGTATCATATAGGAATTCATTGCGGATGCTGTGCGCTTCACATGACGGGGAGTGTACACTAAAACAGAAATAGCGAAAATGGAGCCAAATCAGTGACAACCAGTGAGTAAGGTTCGACTTTAAATCAGTTGCAGCTTACTGATTGTTGTTACAGTCGCTTAATGTCACTGATAGTGGCATTGTGAACTGGCGGATATCTGTGAACAAGTAAAGTTGAAACTTTTGCAAAGCAGTTCAAATGCGCAATACACGTTTATTATCGAAGCGTGAAGTATGTTTTACGTAACGAAACAATTTCTGTTCGTGCGCCACTGGTGCTTTTGCTCACTTTCTGTTAACGTATGGTGTAATGGGTAGAGTGGTCGCCTCGCGAATGCGTGATGGCGGACACACAGTCCCACCCACCTACAAAACTGTTTATGAATTGGATTTATTTGGTGAACATCGACGAAGATACTTTTCATGTAATTTATCGTGTACAATGATATCAAAATCTTCGTCTGAAGCACGAGTGAAAGAGAAAAAAATTAAAGCGCGTCGTACGTCGTGTCTCCAAGCATGGCGACGAATACCACGCCGTGACGTTCATTTATTTTAATTGATTTTGTTATTTATAATTTTGTTTATTAAAAGGAAGTTTGCATACAAATACATGTAAACAACATAATTATTACAATATACAACTGTAAAAAAGAAATAATTACGCCATAAGCAAGTAGGAAAACTAAAGAAAACACCAAAATGGACAAAACAAAAACATTAATAAAACAACGTGGCGTTGATTTCCCGTTCATTCGACTGATGGCCAGTTTGTAACAGTTTGCCACCATCTTGGAATTATACATTTTTGGATATTACTTATCTTTGGGGGTTAATTTAAAAAAATTACTTCGGTAAGTTATAGAACGTTATTAAATTATTTTATGGAGTAGATTGTTTGTCTTCTTGCAGTTTTATCGCCCTTAACTGACTTTCATTGACTTGTAGTATTTTACTGACTGGTATCACAGATTCTGCTAAGGTTTATTCTACTCAGGTTGTGAAGCTAAGTGCTAATAATTTGGTAACTGAAAATTTTCGCCACCAGGGTGCACTGGTGTCGCATGTGTACTGGAATTTTTTTTCCATTTTGTGTGCAAGTAAATGGGATAATTGCAATTTTCATTAGTTAAATTTAATATTTTTAAAATATTCCAATTATTATTGAGTTAGAATTGACAAAAATAATAAACTTTGCCCTTCACACTACAGTGGGAAATTAACTAAAAATGTCCAGATTTTGTTTAATGTTCTGTCGTAAGCTCGATTGAGCAAACAGTTGTATTACACAATTATTTTTATTAAATGTGCAACAGAATTGAAAAATCCTTTTATTCCACTCATAAATTCGTAATTTGAACTAAGCGTGTATACGAAAGCTGAATACCATGAACAATCGTATATTTTTTTAAGTTTACTTTTGTAAACAGCATTGGAGAACGTAAATATTAGTCACAAAATAACGTCAATTCCTACTATTTCGACGGTACAAGTACATAGGCCTACCACAATTAGAGTCAAACGAAAACTTTTACACACAAAAATAAAAAAATTAAAATTTATTACAGGCGCACCTTGCGGCAGACATTTTCCGTGTGCTTTCGTAAGGATTCTCGTTTAGTTGCCAACCTGAGTGTAGGAGACTGTAATCGATGGTAAAGTCTATTCGAGGTTTCTTGACACTTTATTAATCAAACCTTTGAAAAATTATCCAACGTAAGACGTTTGTCGTTGTTTCCTTATTATGTTATGTATGTACGTATCATAAAATGTTTATACATGTCATGTGATAACATAAAATAACAAAACAGTACCTTGTTTTTGGTTAAATTTAAATTTTACTTATATTTTATTAATACATTATAATATTGCATTTATAATTAATACTAATTAAAACAGAGATAAAATATATGTGTTGGTAATGCCTACTAATAAATAGTTCAAACGCAAAATATTATTAAACTGAGTGGTTGAACGAGGCGGAGGAATTTCCTGGAAGTAGAACTTGAGCAGGGCTTCAGAAAAGTTGGAAGTAACCGTGGATTGACTATAGTGGCCTTCGCAGGTATCGAACTCGTGACTGCAAGCAGACTTTGCCAGTCACCTGGCTGTTGGTGTTGTAGGGTAGGGGAGGGTAGCTGGAAAGTGGGGCACCGCTGGTCCAGGAACAAGTGAGCGGGTGGAGTCCTCACCCCTCCACATAAGATACGATCTGGGGCCCGCAGGAATGCGCACCACTCACTTCCTCCGGGTATGGGCAGTGCGCCGTCGTGCATTGGGTATGCCCGAGTAGTTGTCAGAAAGGTCGTGGGTTCGATTCACGCCTTAGATACTGCATGGCGGTTCTCCCATCGTCCAGTGCGGTACGATTCCTATCAGCCACTATGGGGTTGTTAATTTCTGGGAAGTGAAATATCCCTCTCTTTAATTTCTGTTTCTCTTAATTTACATAATGACGTTCTAGAGTGTGTGAGTTCAGCTCATATAGTTGGTCTGTCTTCTAGCACGATCTTATAAAGTATAATAATGACAACCTCCTACGTGTGTGTATTTATGGCAAGAAACAGATACGCTGCAGTAAAAATTAAACCAAATAATTTGCAATAGTTTCGCAGATAATTATACCAAAACAACGGTTATTATGCGAATTTCAGGTTCCATTGAATTCTAGGAAGGGAATGAGTGTAAAACTCTTCTTGTAGTCAGCCATTGACTTGTGTTTTTTCGTGGCTAGTCACAGTTAATCAGTATCCTGAAAGTCAGTTTTAGCAAATGTGAAAGTATGGAAACTTTTCAAGTGAAATGCGTCCTCTCTATGAAACTCAAACGTAACTGTTTGTCGGCGCTTATATCGTGACTGTAAGTTCACATAACAAGGAGGTGGAACGTTGATGCTTTGTTTCTGTTCTTGGGTACGAAATATATGATTCGCTATGCAATGAACCGGCACCTTCAAAATGATAAGACCAACAAGTGACAACACAAGACCATGTTAGATTAACTGAGAAAGTGCGACGTAGAACCGTGAATTTTCAATGTGTATTAAAATGGCCTATAACTATTACGGAGATGTTGCCATCAGGCACCTGAATCCTCATCCTTACGAGGTTATGTAGTGTGTGTTGTAGCATAGGTACATCAGGTTACAGGATACATATGGCCAATGAGTGTGTGAAAACGAGTGCCTCGTATACACAGACAAATTATTATGCCCTTCCCCCGTGTATGGGAAAAAAAGAGGGGGTGGTGTGTTTTCTTCCTTTTGTTATCTATGTTCTGTTACGAATATACCGAGACGATAAACCTATTTCGGTAAAAAAAAAAAAGTTTTAGTTTAGGTTGTTTTTGTTTGCCTGGCTTCAAAAGGGAGCTTATATATTTGAAGTTTTGTCGGTTACAGAATAAACAAAACAACAGTCAGAGCTTATTATTTCCCTCGATTTTGTGAATTTTAGTTCACTGAGACGGCATACCTGCATCCAAAGCAGGGAACACACTTCCACGACTTGCCGGAAATTTAAACGCTGGACTTAACAGTTCGAGGGTAAATAAAGATCCTAAACACGAAAGCCGCCGACCTGAGCACTGTTATGACAGTCGCTTTGCTAAAGTGGTGTGCCAGCCATCAAATCTGGACACAAATGTAGCACAGCAATGAGCAGAAACCAATGCCATCTCCACTTGACGTGAGCTAGTGTAACAAGTTGAAGCCGTGATCTACCGTGAAAATAATTCCGAGTTAATTTAAGGTTTCAGCTCACTACGCCCCAGTGTTGGCTGCTGCTTACTTGCGAGTAATTCTCGTGCTTGATCACAACTGCGTGCGTCTGTTTGAGAAGTGTTACACCAGCTGACGTCATATCTGTGGGTTTCCGTTCTATTACTGGCATTTGCTTCTGTTCAGACGCCTTTGCCTGTTATCAGAGAGCAATTGAGTTTTTTTTTTATTGACTTATTTCAAACGTAATGCTGATGGGTCAATTCGGAGACAGCTAGACATAGACGTGGACATCGTGGCTAATTGGAAGCCAGTTAGTTGTTTGTTAACACTTACACGTTATTCGTCCGCATCCAGCAAGTGTACGTAAACATTTTAAATCCAATCATAAAATAAGATTTTTTTTTGGTAAATCGATATATCTAGTTGTGGATAGTCATTACGTGTGCTTGAAAAATCAAAGCAATGTTGACACTGTACAATTAAGCCACTGTCCTATCTACTCCACCTGACCTATTTCAAACCGTAAACAAAACATCCCTCCCATACCCGACCGCCTTTTATTTTTACCAGTGATAGCGCGGATATATACATACGTTCCCTCTTAATGCCGCCTAAAAGCTTTTCGGGTGGCTGGTTACAAATGAACTTAAACCAAATGAAAAGTACCCTCGTCGGTCTTCGCATCTCAGCTGTCGTCGAGGCTGTAAGCTATCTCCCGCCTCCTCCCTCTCATCTGTCGGCGTATTTGAGCTTTTTTGTGTTTTTTACCCGACCGACTTAGTCCCGGAAGCNCCGCCTCCTCCCTCTCATCTGTCGGCGTATTTGAGCTTTTTTGTGTTTTTTACCCGACCGACTTAGTCCCGGAAGCCGTAACAGTTCCACGCAGCCACGGCGAATTATATAACTTTACGCTACCTCTGATGGGCTAACGCATTTTCGCTCAGTCTTTGGAAAATTATCTTATCGAATACACCTACTAAATTCTGAACGTAAATGAGAAACATTTTCCTGTGTATTTATTTGCCTTACATATATTTGAACATTTATCAGCTGGCTGAAATTACAGTGAGTTTTATTGCGCTTTGAAAATTTAAACACTAGAAATAGCTTCAAAACAGTGGCTTTTTGTAGTAAAAGTGGAAACATGTTTCAGTGGAATAGCTGATAGCCTAATGATTATTTCAGTGGGTGAATTTCACCACTCTAACTGTTGTACACGCACTGATCTGTAATGGTAATTGCTCGGACGCTGATTCGTAGTGCAGTCTTATGACCCGACATTACGTAACAACGTCTGCTTAAATTCTCAGTCAGCACCATCACGAGTATTCAAATCACTGATTCTGTTCTGTTTACCAAGCGTACAGTATTTGCAATTAAAACATGGAACACGATTTGGAATTTCAACTAGCAGGAAATCTTTGGAACTGGCTCAGTCACGTGAAATGCTCTTAAACCTTTTTTTAAAGACTAAACTGGTAAGCCTTCAAATAAACTTTCGAGTTTGCGAGGCATTTGTACGAATGACTAATAATGCTACGTATGTTTTACACTTGGGCTAAGTGGTGCTCGCATTCAGTCGCACTACGGGGCGCAGCCATACAAAATTTGATTATGACAGTGACAAAACTCGCACGAATGCTGTTTGGCTGGCTGTTCAGCTGAGGAAATACCTAACAAGCTGCGTTTAACAAAACAGCGTCAAACACGTACAAATACGTGGAGAAAGGAGATATTAAATGAGTTGTCATTNGCAAGCTGCGTTTAACAAAACAGCGTCAAACACGTACAAATACGTGGAGAAAGGAGATATTAAATGAGTTGTCATTAATACAGCTGCCAAGCTGCAGTTACAAACGCAGATGGGGATTAAGATTCCATAAGGTCGTCAGTGGTTACAAAGCAATGAATACCAAGAGGAAAGGGACGAAAAAACTTCGGAACGCTGCTGGCGGTTTGTGTGTGTTAGGTGGTGAGGTGGGGGGGGGAGTATCTTGGGACGCACACGGGTGAATCTAGAGTCCATTTCACGTTTAAGAAAAAACACGCGTTCTGGCCGCTTTCCAAGCNCCGTCTCCTCCCCCTCATCTGTCGGCGTATTTGAGCTTTTTTGTGTTTTTTACCCGACCGACTTAGTCCCGGAAGCAGTAACAGTTCCACGCAGCCACGGCGAATTATATAACTTTACGCTACCTCTGATGGGCTAACGCATTTTCGCTCAGTCTTTGGAAAATTATCTTATTGAATACACCTACTAAATTCTGAACGTAAATGAGAAACATTTTCGTGTGTATTTATTTGCCTTAGATATATTTAAACATTTATCAGCTGGCTGAAATTACAGTGAGTTTTATTACGCTTTGAAAATTTAAACATTAGAAATAGCATCAAAACAGTGGCTTTTTGTAGTAAAAGTGGAAACATGTTTCAGTGGAATAGCTGATAGCCTAATGATTATTTCAGTGGGTGAATTTCACCACTCTAACTGTTGTACACGCACTGATCTGTAATGATAATTGCTCGGACGCCGATTCGTAGTGCAGTCTTATGACCCGACATTACGTAACAACATCTGCTTGAATACTCAGTCAGCACCATCACGAGTATTCAAATCACTTATTCTGTTCTGTTTACCAAGCGTACAGTATTTGCAATTAAAACATGGAACACGACTTGGAATTTTAACTAGCAGGAAATCTTTGGAACTGGTTCAGTCACGTGAAATGCTCTTAAACCTTTTTTGAAGACTAAACTGGTAAGCCTTCAAATAAACTTTCGAGTTTGCGAGGCATTTGTACGAATGACTAATAATGCTACGTATGTTTTACACTTGGGCTAAGTGGTGCTCGCATTCAGTCGCACTACGGGGCGCAGCCATACAAAATTTGATTATGACAGTGACAAAACTCGCACGAATGCTGTTTGGTTGGCTGTTCAGCTGAGGAAATACCTAGCAAGCTGCGTTTAACAAAACAGCGTCAAACACGTACAAATACGTGGAGAAAGGAGATATTAAATGAGTTGTCATTAATACAGCTGCCAAGCTGCAGTTACAAACGCAGATGGGGATTAAGATTCCATAAGGTCGTCAGTGGTTACAAAGCAATGAATACCAAGAGGAAAGGGACGAAAAAACTTCGGAACGCTGCTGGCGGTTTGTGTGTGTTAGGTGGTGAGGTGGGGGGGGGAGTATCTTGGGGCGCACACGGGTGAATCTAGAGTCCATTTCACGTTTAAGAAAAAACACGCGTTCTGGCCGCTTTCCAAGCGGCCCGAAAGCGATACTTGACACTAAATAAGTGATATTGTAAGCGGAGCAGACAAGAGGCAACACTGTTGCGTGCCTGCGTGCGCGTGAATGGGCGTTATCTAACGGTGGGGTGTCTCGGAAGTATATAGGGCGCTAACCTCGGTAACACCTGCTCGTAAATTATCTTACACACCGCGCATTACGTGTGTCTAGTACACTGGACCAACTTCGCAACCAACGCTTCCGGCCTTAACATTGACGCCCTTGTCCACGTCTGGTTCTGTGCATTGCAACGGTTGCCCTTAGCCTGCAACATGCCTGCCAAGCTTGCAGTAGGTCAAAATGTTTGCAGTCGTTCTTGCAGGTGTAAGCATTGAGCCAGAGGCGTCTAGGTGAAATTCTCACTGGGTGGAGTACGATTGAATGAGAAAGATTGGGGCAGTTTGAATATTTACAGTTGGATATATTGGTTTGATAATTTTCGTGATATTTTAAATACAGTTATGATTGTAGCCATTATTTGTGCCTTAATTATTGGCTTCCAAAGAATTTATTATTTGATCACGTGCGCTGCAGTAGCAAGTAAACAGTGTGTACAGGCTCACTAGAACTAGGCCTACATTAAGATATTTACAATACTGTAAATTTATTATTTAAATTGCACAGAAAGCACATCCGATGAGGGTAACTAAGTGCAATTTTATGTTATAAAAAAAATTGTATTTCTTAAAATATAGGAATTTGGACGATGTAAAATATTTTATAAATATGTTAAGTCTGTGTGCTGTACTACAAGAATGTTATGTTTACACATNTGTAAATTTATTATTTAAATTGCACAGAAAGCACATCCGATGAGGGTAACTAAGTGCAATTTTATGTTATAAAAAAATTGTATTTCTTAAAATATAGGAATTTGGACGATGTAAAATATTTTATAAATATGTTAAGTCTGTGTGCTGTACTACAAGAATGTTATGTTTACACATAAAAAATAGTATGACGGCCCCTTTGAAGAAAGCTTATTCGTTCACTTAATAAATTGCCCCAGGCTTTGGAAACGGACCTTGTTTCATTGGCTATTGCATACGACAGACTAGCTATTGGCATGGCTACGGTATCGCCATCTCATCTTCACGAACATTAGAGAATGACTCTCTGTCATAGTGACAAGTCGCCATTATGCTGGCGTGTACGCGGCTGGACTTGGCGATGCATCCTGTAGTTTCACTTCTATGTTACTAGGTGTTCTGTAGCTTCGCTCTGCCCAGGACGTGAACAAAAAGGCGCATGCGTTACGTTATCTAACTTGGAGGCTCCACCTTGATGATTCAAGGATTACCGCTAATGGCACAGATTCCCAAAAAAGTGTCCCGAGGGCGTGAGGGTTAAGTTTGTGCAAACGAATTTTTTTTAGACTTATTAGCGCTCTTGTTTCCACACCGAAAATAAATTTGAGAGTGGTTTACAAGCTAATCCAACTTAAGAGGACTATGCCCTACAATATTTCTTTCTCAGTAAAATATGTTCTGGGAATAAGACTTTTAACCAGAAAAGGTCGTGCCAGTTATCTAAGACCGAATAGTTTTGATTTTATCACATTAGGTGTATTCAAAGAGAACAAATCTTGAAATGTTAATAAATCGCATTAGAGCTCACCTACGCAGTTTCCTGAAGAGATAGGAGAAGAGTACAACTGGGTCTCTGTTGTTAAATCTGTGGCTGTCATTCCGTGCAATGAAGTCCCACTGTTACATATCTAATTTGCACAGTACAGCGCAACGACGGAAACGCTGCGAGCAGTTCAGCGTTTTTCGCGTGTAGGCGATGGGGCGCTAAGAACGCGGGTTAGTGTCAGCTTTATCGCTCCCTCGCTTTAGGCATTGAGGTACATAGGAATCCTATTCCTAATTTTAAATAACATAGGCCTACACAATTATGGCTTGCCCATAGGATCCTAGACTGTGACCTCGCCGTTCGAAGTCAACGCTTTGGTTCTCCTTCCCCTTCCGTAGTTTAATGGACAATTTATATAAATAAATCCACGTGATAACACCAGAAAATGGGAGCATAGATTTAACAAGAAAGTTTATAGTTCTCGTCCGTAAACTATGTAATTACCAACGTGTGTGTAAAATTGAGTTATATAGGCCTGGCCATTTGGTTAATTGATTTCCGTGTGTTCACTGTATTTTTTAAACAGTCAAAAACGAGTGACTTACGGAGGTAACTTCTGCAAGAGCTCTGGGTGAGTTTAAAAGGCAGTGAATGTAATGTGGTAAATATTCGTTTGTAGACCCTGCAATTTCTTAGGTTGTTGGATAAAATCCTTTTAAAATAATTACGGTTAGTACGTTAAACGAACACTTTTGAAAAATGTTCTAGTAAACTTCCTAAACCGTAATGGAAGTTATTAACCAATACATAGTGTAGAAATATACCACATGTTAGACTGCAAATATAGGAATGTTGAGCGTCGTTAATATATAAGGTTGGAGATTTCACTACGCAATCGACTGTTTCGTGAGCGGATGCAGGAACGGTATCATGGACGCATGAGAAAATAATTTACCACTCGCACTTTCTCACTATTCGTATACTTTGGTATGGTAATTTTACGAATAGTTTCTTATATTGAATGCATAGTAAACACAATGAAAAGGAGCAGTTCCCTTCGGCAATTTCTCGTACTCCGTAAAAATAAACAGTTGCCAGGACGAAACAAATTTATTTATCTTGGGAATCAGCGTTCCTGCAGGCGCATTCTCTGGGCTTCTCCTGTTATTCTGGAAGCCTGAAGAATGCCCGAGATGTGCGGGCACAGTGCGGTGAAGCAGTGGGACAAAGGGAGCGATCTCAATCACTCCCTCGAAAGGTGTTCGTGGGAAAATTCCCTATATTTGCTCGCAGCCTTCCTCTGAGAGCAGGACTGGTACTCGTCATCCATCATTCGTGCACTCCACGAAATCTTCTGGTAAACTTCCCAGCAGTAATGGGAGTTTTTAACCTATGCAGTGTATGGGAATAATACAACAATCGAGGCTGCGAGTATAGATTTTTTTTAGCGTTGCTGCTATAAAAAGTTGAACAATTCCCTCTGCATTTGACACTTTCGTGAGCAAATGTATGAACAATACAGTAGATGCATGGGAAAAGGATTAACCATTCAGTGTTTCTCACTATATGTATACTTTGATGCGGTAAATTTACGAATAATTTCTTAGAATGTGGCTATAGCAGATGCTTCTAACGTGTTCGTGTTAGTTATTTGTCTGTTGAAGGAATTTTAGCTACGAGAAATTCTGAATAAAACTGTTATGAACGCTTGCTGTCTAATAAATATTTGCTTATTTATTCAGTATTTACTCTCTCCGCACTGGAAACTAAAATTATGTGTCGTCAGATATAAGTTAAAATTTGTATTTCACTCTTATTATATTATTAGGATTTTTAGGTATTTCCCATGATTTTTGTCACCTATTTTCTTCACATTGTCATTTTAATTCTATTAGAATTTATTTATACAAAGCTTGTCTAGCATGTAGCAATGTACGATAACACTACACGTTCTTATGTAAAATTTATATTTTCGGCAAGAAAATATGTGATACTTGCATGCCACCGAGCTCCTTCAAAATATTTCATTCCATTGATAATACTACAGATAAGGTATCGTATCTGTTAATAATTGTGTGCTTTTTACGTTATAATCTTCTGTATTCAAGAGCACGTTCGGTCTTTTGGTTCTGATGTCCGAATCTCAAGAGGTAAAGACGAACGAAGTTTGCTATAGTGTAGATGAGCTAGTCACACAGCCATTGGTTCAAGAAAACTATCAGTCACTGCGCGTAAATAATATTATGCATTTTCTTCGCATATTATAGTTTCAGTATTATGTCGCATTGCTTTCGTCCATTATTAACACAGCTTTGAAAAATCCCGTTAACTTAATATCACGAATCTACCTTTTTCTTTTTCTGGGATGAAACTGGTGCTATCAAATCAAAGAGTACGTCACCCAAACATATTTTGCGATTTGCGAAATTAATTCAGGAATCTTTGAACCGCCAAGTTCACGACCCGAGTTCTGAACCTGTGTTCCATTTTTAGTAATGGGTGCTTAATTATTCACTGTTAAAATTAAAGATTTAATGTTTAAGGGGGTGAGAAGAAGATATGTCGACATCTACCCCCTTCCTCGGCACCCTTCTACCCTTCACCCACAACCCCAACACTACACCTGACTTAAAAAATATGACATACGATGGATGTACACGGTGGGAAAAATAATTACGGGTTTAAATGTCTGTTGCGGAGTTTGTTTATACAGCCTCCCCTGCAGGAAGGATCCTTGATGACTGTGTCCCCCCGCCCCCCTTCGTCAAGCACGCACCCTGACGCACAGCAATCTCGCATGAGCTACTGCCTTGACGCGGGCCATTAATCACGGGACGGGACCGTTTCACGTGCCTCGGCGCCCACGTGTGGGTCTCAGGAGACGCGTCGACCCATCGGGCGTTTACGGCTTCCCCCTGAGCACTCCGGGCGCGAGGCGCTTGCTCGTCTCGCCGCGAATAGGAGAAGGCCATCGCACCTATAACCCTATTCCAATCCTGCGCATTTACGTTACTAAATCGACTACGTGACCAAGTTAGTAACCTAAAGCCTTGTTCGAAACTGCTAGAGTTCGCTATCTAGGTTACTAAATCGACTACGTGACCAGGTTACGAACCTAAAGCCTTGTTCGAAACTGCTAGAGTTCGCTTCTAGGTTACTAAATCGACTACGTGACCAGGTTACGAACCTAAAGCCTTGTTCGAAACTGCTAGAGTTCGCTATCTAGGTTACTAAATCGACTACGTGACCAGGTTACGAACCTAAAGCCTTGTTCGAAACTGCTAGAGTTCGCTTCTAGGTTACTAAATCGACTACGTGACCAGGTTACGAACCTAAAGCCTTGTTCGAAACTGCTAGAGTTCGCTATCTAGGTTACTAAGTCGACTACGTGACCAGGTTACGAACCTAAAGCCGTGTTCGAAACCACTACGAGTTCGCTATTTAGGTTACTAAATCAAACACATGACCAGGATAGGAACCTAAAGCCGTGTTCGAAACTGTCAGAGTTCGCTGTTTAGGTCATTAAATCGTCTACGTGTCCAAGTTCAGGCCCTAAATATATCGGTTGACTTTTACTGAGGCGGAGTACCTCACTAAATCCCCAAATAGCTCCGTAAAGTCGTCAGCTGTTGTTTGCTTACCTTTTAGTTCCTGCTTTTTGGCTGGAACAAAGTAAGTACAAGTACGGGTATCGATATGCTGAAAAGAGACGTACCCGTTACAAATGGAAAGTAAGAAATCGTCATATTATTTCGTTTGCAAGTATTAATTTTTTTTTTTTTTTTAGAATGAAGTTTGTGTATTGCATTAAAACAGTAACGTGGATAAGTGTAAAACACTTGGGAGTAAATTAGTTATCAACAGAATAATTTTTTTGAGTTTATGAATTAATATACTTAAGTAGTAGTAATGCCTGGTTGAACTATCTTTAGTGAGAATAACCGAGTCGAGTACTGAAATAAAATGTATGTAATGACGCACATCCATTTTTCACACCGAAAAACAAGAAACGCCCTAACAGCGACAAGCTTGTATTTTCAAACTTCGGCGCAAGCAGTGCTGTTTAGCGACTTTTGAATCCGTCCACCTTAAATTCCTAAACTCTAAATCCCCAAATTGGCGGATTCTAAACCGGCTTAAATATTTGGCGATACAGGGAGCATACCTATTTACTGAGCTAGAGAAGCCCCTTTAATCCCCAGATACTACTGCAAAAGCTTTTGCTGTTGTTTTAATCTTATTTCACGTATTTTCCATATAAGTTAATTGAATTCAAACCAACAACAAAGAGGGAAACTAGACGATTTATTTATTATCAATATGTTATTTTATTTGTCATTTATTTTCTTTGTATTGAAGGAAATAAATTTTAATACAATTTCTGTAAAAAAATTCAATTTTTTAACATGATTTTTATTTGGCTTTTTGATTAAGGGAGTTGGTAAATAAAACTATTTAATAATATTTCAAGTAAAATTATTTTAATTTTATTAATTTTCTTTTTACAGTTCAAATAACATAGAAACAGAAATGTCGAAACATTCAGTGATGCATTTCGTAAACTGGACAGTTGCACCTCTTCTCTGTGTACTGTAGTTCGAATTCAAAACCCTACATTTCCAAATAACGTTATTGGAACGCGGCTCAAGCTACGGCGTGCAGCGCACCGGATTATCGTCCTGTCAGACGCACGAGATAACCCGTGCCCGGTGTAAGCTCCCGCCAACGCTGAATCCAAAATGCGTCACGTGGGTGTACGGTCGAGAGAGCCTCAAGTCATTGCGGCGGACCTTCTCCTAACACAGCTGATGGCCACACACGCAACACAGCCTCGGTCTGTTGCCACTTGGTGGTCTCGGAACAACGCCACTCCAAACACGGAATCCCCACTTCCGGAAACACTCGTGGTTTGGCCTGAGATCCATCCTTCCTGCCGTCTGTCCTGGACAGAGCGGGAGCTGTGTCCTCGCCCACTTCGTAGGGCATAAGGCGTATACTGCAGCAGCATCTACTAACAGTAGACAAATCACTACCCAGGTATTGACTAGAAAATGTACACTTGCCCATCCCTTCACTTCCCACGACATGCTCTTTCTCTTGACGAATTTTATAANTGCTCCCGTACAAGTTCTCCCTTACCGATGACATCCCGGTACACGATCGGTATTTCAAATGCCCCCCCCCCCCCCTTTTTTTCTCGTGCCTTTTTTTCTTTTAGAGAATGCGTGCACTACAAACGGGAAAAGACCCCAAGTCAAATGTGTACCAAATAACAGTACACGCCTTTGAACGGGACTGTTATGATTGGTCAATCGACCCGAAACTAGCGGAAATTGAATATAAGCTTTGATTTTTATTTCCATTGCATGCGCCGGAACTAGGCGCCAAAATCTTAATTTTTTTTTTGCCAATGTAACTAAGTCAACCTTACCAAGTTTAAATTAACAGTTTTGGGACCGAGCTGGTAGTGTGTCAAACTCCCGGTCGGGAGGTCGCGGGTTCAAGCGAGACCAGACTCAGTTAAACGAGAGATCTTCAGTAGAGTTCAGTCTTAGTTAAGCCCGTGCTCCATGGCACTAGAGAGTTTTCTCTATAGCCCTATACACGCCAAAGCTCATCGGATCTAAGGCATAGCCCCACGGTACAGTTTATAATACAGCATAATTGTTCAGTTTATAAGTCTTCCAGGATACTGAGAAAAAGGTTTCGTTGATTCAAACAAAGTTTGTTTGGCGCAAATTATGTGTTTGTATAAGGGCAATAAAGTATTAAATTATTGAAACCTAGTTATTTTGTCGTTCTTATTTGCTTGTCCCAGATTGTAAGAGTTGGTTGGTGAAACTAAAGATTTGTTTAGCTCTACGTTCATTAAACAGTTTCAGTCTCGGTTTCGTTTGATATAAAAAAAAGTAAAAGCTCGACCGAGATACGAACCTCAACCGTTTGTGCTCGAGCGCCATGCCCTATCAACCTCAGTTAAAGTAACAACTGTTGAATCCGGAATGTTTCGAAATACATACATTTCAAATACTGATTAACGTGCGTAAATAAATATTTTAGCTTTTACAGCTTTACTTTTTGGTTTCCTGTTGAAGTGGTTTTATTGGGATTTTTATACAATTATTAAATATCAATAAATGCACTAACAAACACTGTAATTAGCTTAATTGTCACAAAAAAATTACTACGCCACTCTTGAGATGTATTTTAGAACGAAGGCAATAAAATTAATAGATAAAAAACCATGTACTTCTCATTCAACTAAATAGTTTGACAGCCTATTTTATTTTGTTAGTCCGACACAGAGGTTTTGTTTATAGAAGTGTGTATTTTTGTTAAATGAACAAAATTAATTTTGTAGCTTTTCAAGTTTTCTTTGCTCAACAAAATACAAATAAGTATTTTGATGGCTGGAACAAGCCTTCCTCCCAATGGAGGCCCCTTAACCACGTAAGTCTTTCTGTGCCTCGGTTGCCCACTCGACGACGGACAGAGATGACGCTCTATCAACGCAGGTGGCACTATATATCATTTTGTTGTCCAGATAACAATACCCCGATCTAATAAACCAACGTACACGGCAGCGCCCTCCTATAAATACTGAAACCCTCGCACTTATACATCCATCCACTCGTGGTCGAGCCGAGGTACTGCCCTCACCTGAATTGTCTGTAAAGAACAGGTGCCCGTTATTTGGCCGAAAAATCGTTCTGCAGAATTTTCTGCCAAACGCCTGTTCGACAAAATTCGCTTGTTCTGTCACACGCCTGTTATTCCAGGCGCTCTTTCTGTCAAACGGCTGTCTGCGATTTAAGAAAAATATTTCAGAGAAAATTTTTTTCGTGAGAAGCTTATTTGGCCAAATAAATTTTCTGTCCCTATAGGGCAATACCGGAACTGTTTTGTCGCTCAGTGTGGCCACGTAAATTATCTTATTTTTTCTTTGCTTGTCTGCATACTCTTTTTACGTTTTATTTATTTTTGACTGTCGTTTACTATCTCCTTCGTGGAGGCTTGCCCTACCTTCGCCCCTTTATTTATTTTATTAATTGCATCTAACACTACCTCCAGGTAGTGTAGGGTAGTGGCGTGGTGCGATTTATCAATGGATCGGTCACGATGAAAACCTCAGGTGGGGCCTACCATTCACTCCTAGCTCGTACTTCCATTTCTGTGTGACTTGTGGAATTGTCATGACAGTTCATACAACCGCCAACCTCCATTAAGTATGTATTTTTCATAACGGGAGATAGAGGTGGAGGCGAAGGATCTTTTTAACCAAGCCTAACAACTCTCCGAAACCTCGTCGCTTAAAAGAAATAAATACTATCGATATGCTTTTGTTTGAACAACCTGTGCTCAGCGCACATGACAAGACGTCGGCGCTATTCTGGCCCCGCCCGCCACGTAGCGTCTAATTGGCCAGTCGTAGCAGCCCCATCCACAAATAGATTGCAGATCGATAGGGACATCCGAATTTCGCGAAAAGTTTTCATGACCAGTTGTATTTCATAAAACCTTAGCTCAGGTCCGCTTTCGTGATAAGATGATTTCCGTGTTACGCGTCTTAGGTGCATGCCCGCAAATCACAGTCCTTCACTTTCGGAACTACCCAGATGTGATTGGCCAGTCAATAAAGAAGATGTCTTCTCACGAAGACACGCCCACCAATAAGCATAATAAAACTCTTGACACGATGTGTGAAAATCTTTTCGGGGAATTCAGGTGTCCCTGCAGATTGAGGTGACGTGTGGTGGTATTTGCGCGCTTGGTCGGTCCCTTCTCCACGGAGAGTGTGGCAACCGGGGAGGTCCTGATAAACACTGCCGTTCTTCGCAGCTCGTCCGTGAAATGGTTGGATACTTGGTGAATCGCGGGGCGCGGCCTGATCCCCTGACCCACAGACCTTGAGTACTCGCGCGCGCGGATGAATGGCCGTCCTTTCTTCCGCCGGCCTTCGCGAGGACTCGGCGTGCGCGGTTTTCGGGAAAATGGGGTCCCGAAGGAGGTGAAGGACGACGAGGAGTTGAAGGAGGGGAACATGTGACTGGCTGAGACACTGAGCGGTCGGGATGAGCGGTGATGGATCATCGGCCGCTTTATCTGCGCTCAAGACTGCCTCGACGTGCATCTTTCCTCGCGTCAATCTGCTGACCTCACTAGTCTCTCTTTCCCGTGCACAGTAACCCCTCTCAGTGGGCTTCAGNTACTCTGTATTCAAAAACCTTCTTATAATAACTTTTATTTTTGTGTTATACACTCACATTTATATAATTACCACGAAACGTTTAAGCCTGCCAAATATTTTGTGGTGATAATTTTTTTCTGCAGTAAGCACAGAATTGTCCTTTACTGATTACAAATTTAATACGTTGTTTGTAGTTCCTTAGAAGTCACCCCGAAATTCGCCCATTGCAGAGTCCCAACTACCGGAAATGAATAACGGAATAATGTGGTTACATTAGTTACAAATCAACGAGGAGTAAGTATCTACGGTAAAATTATCTTGAATTTGCTAAATAAAACGGCCTTGGAAATAAAGGCACGGTAGGCAGTTGAACACTGGAGACGAGGACGAGTTGACTCCACTACACTACTTCAGCCGCGCGGACAGGAGACAGGACAACTCATCATCATTTCGGCTGAACTGGGCAATAAAATAACCGCACCTATTTGCCCGCAGAAAAATTTTGTGTTTGCAAATAGCCCGTAACCAGCACGTCGTGCCATTTTCTCTGCTCTGCCTCCAGAAAGGCTTTCCTAATTAGTTCCAGTGGCCTAAGTGTGATGTAGACGTAAATCACTGCCCATTTTATGTTAAAAATTAGACATATATTTTGCATATTAATTCAGCCCATGGCTCAAATTGAGGATACTACTGCACTGCACCCATGCACATCACCGATTATTACCACTCATTAACCACATCTGCATTTTTCGTTTGTTGAAATAAAATATAACAGGGCGTTGTTGATTATTTAATTATGCATAGGGATAGGAGTTGTCAACTGTTACCACGTCAAAAATGTATTTTTTTTTTNGCGTTGTTGATTATTTAATTATGCATAGGGATAGGAGTTGTCAACTGTTACCACGTCAAAAATGTATTTTTTTTTTTCAAGATGGGTTTTTTTTAATAGTTGGGGCAAACGAACTTTACAATCCCTCAGAACAAACAATTAGTNTTTTTTTTTTCAAGATGGGTTTTTTTTAATAGTTGGGGCAAACGAACTTTACAATCCCTCAGAACAAACAATTAGTAGGTAATGGTGAAAAATGTGCAGACTCAAAAATATTCCCATAACTTTGTAACACAACTATTGGAACGTATGTAAATCTGTTTATTTTGTAGCTTCTCCCTGAATGGCATTTGCATAAATACAAATCAGCGCTTCAGAAGCACAGATTAGCCCAGTGTATAAAAGCTGCATTGCCGCTTATAGACTATTCACGGTAAAGTAAGCACTTTTGAAGCTCTGGTTTTTTTTTTTCAGCCAATTTATGTACTTACTCCACTTGTTAATGCAAACACTACCATGTGAGTAATAAATTCAGTGTATTCATTTCATCTTTCTCGAAACCAAAGGTCCGAGGCCATAATAAAATGAATTTTTTTGTTATTATATCTGACGAGACTGCCTCAATAAGTGCTCACTTAATCGTGAACAGCGTATACTGAAATTGTGACATTTGTCGCCTTGTATGGCTGGATTTTGGTTTTAGGACCTATCGTATTTCCTACGGCAGGCTTCGTACCAGCGAGCAACCCACATCGCAGTTTCTGAGCGAGTTTGGAAACCAATTGATGATGAAGCCGAAAAGACCGCGTCCTTCTTGATCGTGCGTCAATGAAGTTCAAATTGATTCAAATTGTTTTAAAATATGCCGAAGTCAAATAATATTGACGGCACTTTAGTACTCATTAAAGGCGTATTCGAAACTGAAAACACAAACTTCGTAACCAGACTTTTAATTTGAGCTTTTTCAAATGTAAGTAATAGTTAAATTTAAATTCCTGTACTTATTCTGCTTTTTAGAGCAATTACAAATCCTTCGCCTTCGCACCAAATGCTCAAGTTCAAAACCATTTTGTAATATTATTTTATGTAGCATAAAATTTATTATTGCATATATTCGCAAAACAAGNGCTCAAGTTCAAAACCATTTTGTAATATTATTTTATGTAGCATAAAATTTATTATTGCATATATTCGCAAAACAAGAATTAAAACATTTAAGTGTAGGACTCGAACCTGGGACGGTGAACCCTCGAATAGGCTTGCGGTTGTAGGCACGATTGTTCTGGGTAAGTACAAATGGGCTAAAGTCAGTGTTGAAGAATTTTCCTTCGTCGTCGTTTTTCCGGGAATACCAANGTTCTGG
Organism: Clitarchus hookeri; assembly: GCA_002778355.1. Lineage (NCBI taxonomy): Eukaryota > Metazoa > Arthropoda > Insecta > Phasmatodea > Phasmatidae > Clitarchus > Clitarchus hookeri. The sequence continues at coordinate 28,104 of NQII01005674.1, read as the reverse complement.
GTAAGTACAAATGGGCTAAAGTCAGTGTTGAAGAATTTTCCTTCGTCGTCGTTTTTCCGGGAATACCAAATTGGATGACTTGTATAAAAGTACATAGTAATATCTGCCAGTTGTATCCGCCTGAAAAAGGTCCAACGTGGATGGTATTAAGACCGCGCTTAGCGGAGATAGCTGCTCTTCAAAGGGATAAGCATGTTCCAGCAACAACCCGAGAAACCACCCCACTGCCATCCGCACGATTTTACACACACGCGCCCACACACACACACACACACACACACACACACACCATGAGAATCTCTCCTGGTGTCTGCAACCTCCCTGGCGGAAAGCTATACGAGTACCCACTAAATCAACCGCTATTTTTTTTTCTTAACGTAACTTAGTTAAAACTAAGAGAGGAGAGTTGGAGGTTCAGGGTAGGAATGGGACCTAAGTGCGTCTCAGGGCTGAGCCCCATACGCGTAGGCATGCAGCGAAGATTCTAAGTACAAGGGCACACGTTCACGGCTTTGCTGGGATTGGGCAAACATGGCCGCGATTGGAGCCACGGCTACCTCACATGCAAACTTAAATCTAAACTACAAACGTAGGATAACTGGCGTAGGCGCCGTAAAAACTCCTCGGCCGGAAATAATTACAATATTGCATGCAATTTATGAAGTATAACGAGGTTTTATTTTAAATTACAATAGAGGATGGGAAAGGATAGTCTTTATTAAAAGATAGAAGGTAAATATTGGTATGAAGGGGTCTCTTACTTTGGTCGCGCTGACTTTGTATGTTTGTAACCAGGACGGAGGGGGTACTGNATACGCGTAGGCATGCAGCGAAGATTCTAAGTACAAGGGCACACGTTCACGGCTTTGCTGGGATTGGGCAAACATGGCCGCGATTGGAGCCACGGCTACCTCACATGCAAACTTAAATCTAAACTACAAACGTAGGATAACTGGCGTAGGCGCCGTAAAAACTCCTCGGCCGGAAATAATTACAAAATTCCATGCCATTTATGAAGTATAACGAGGTTTAATTTGTAATTATAATAGAGGATGGGAAAGGATAAAAGGATAGTCTTTATTAAAAGGTAGAAGGTAAACATTGGTATTAAGAGCTCTCTTACTTTGGTCGCACTGACTTTGTATATTTGTAACCAGGACGGAGGGGGTACTATACTCCTAATGGAGGGGGCAATGCTCAACTGGGCATGTCCCCTCCCTCGTCATCCAACAGTGCGTTCAATACAACAAAATGCCAAACCTCTGCCGCCATAACCCGCATAGTGTCGCAGGTATCTGCAAGTACCTCGTGAACCCAGCCTACAAACAGTTAGTTTGGAGGGGGGTGGTGGGGGTAATTCACCGAAGCCGCAGACGGGGTCAAGGACATGACCTTGCTCGCGGCTAGGCGAAAGGAGGGTGTGTAAGGCTTCCCTTCCCTAGGTCCGACGGCCAGCTACAAGAAACGTTGACCCCTCCAGCACGTAAACGAGGGGAGAGAGAGTTGCGCGCGCTTTGGAAAATATCAGAGGGAAATTGAGGGGAGGGAGAATGTGCGCAAGGTCCTTGGAGGCTTTACGCGCCGTTACGGATTGCCACATCTGTCATGCAGTCTATTTCTTTCTCTCTTTGATATCTTCCACTTCTCTCTCTCGTCTTTTCTGTTTTCCTTCATTTCTTCCTTCCCCAATGTTGTCTGCCAACTCACTCTGTGATGTGTTTCAGAAACAGAATGTGCAGGAAAGCAAGTTCAATGTAAAACGCAAGCAACGTGTACCCAACTAGGCCACGTGACTCACCGGAAGAAAAACAAGTCTTGCGACACTCCCGGCTCTACACCCATTATGAAGATTTGTCATATCTCTTTTTTTTTNACCGGAAGAAAAACAAGTCTTGCGACACTCCCGGCTCTACACCCATTATGAAGATTTGTCATATCTCTTTTTTTTTTCTAGACATTTTCATTAATGTGTCCATCGGAATGAAAAAAAAAATTAAACAAAAGATGGAACAAATACTTTATAGCAACTTAACTTGCCAGTTTTATTTTTGATATTAATCGACGTCTTATCTACTTTTAGAGGTAGGAAATCCCTCGACCACATGGATTAAGCCCATGCTGCTACTCCGTACGGCGACATTCGAAAGAAGTTGTCACTTGATTATATTTCGTAACGTCATCCAGCGTCCCGTAAAAATAAATATCAAACTGTGGCATTAATCAGCGCCGTGATGTGTTCATTATGCTGTGAGGTTTCTTATCCACGGCTTCTTTTAACTCTTTGACTTTTAAGGTTAAGTGGCTTCCGGCAGTTGAGATGCCGCTGGGTCGGCACGCATTTGTTTATTAAAGCTCGGCAAGATGACAGTAATTCCCTGCTGTCTCGACGAAAGACCGTCGCGTCGCTAGGTTCACGTGCCTATCGCGCCTGCAGTTTGCCGCCTAAGTGGAAAAAAATGTTTTGCTTTGAGTAAATTCATGGAATTGACAATTCTCTAGGAGGTTGTCCCGAAGAACCTATTGTTCCGCTTAATAAGTGAAATAATTGAAGTATGCTCTTGTTAAGCTTTACTATTTTCAGTCTGTGAGGAATTCTGTTATCCTATATATTCTTAAATTGCCACGTGTAGGCTATCTATACTGACTCATATACACTTTGTTTCAATGTCTCAATAAAGATTTCCATTAAAAATAAAAAATCTAAGTAGTTTAGTGGCAAAATACCGAACAATTTCTCTTGATAATGCAATGCTGACTGAGCAAGTTACTTAGCGTGAGTATTACTTTCCCTTTTGTAATAAAATGTGCCACTCTTTTGTCAGAGCAATAAAATTTAGAATCAAATTATGTAATTAAATTCTACTTTCTATAATTTCTTAATTGTGACTATTCGAACATGTATTTTGTATTTTTCGGGCAAATATCACTTACAGTGTCTGTGTGAAATAGCCATACCCTGACTGCCTAACCAATTTAAAGAAACTTTAAAAATAATTTTATATAGAATGGTTATAGCACTGTCGTATTGTACGCTACTTTTATGGGAAGCGATACATTTACAGGTTCGAGACATCCAAAGAGTTGTAGCAATTAGGTGTTTGCTTAATTTGCTCTGAAAAAAATATATTGTGTTGGCCACAAAGTGTTTTATTGATAGTTCACGCTGCCAAACATTTTTTTTTGTGGCGAACACAACATTTTTTTGTAGTTGCCACAAAATAAATTTTTAGTGGCACCAAAGATTAGTAGTGACAACATAACATTTTTGAGCTTATCTTAAAAAAATTTGGCAGCGTGAATAGGGCCTATACTTTACTCGCGGTATCTTCGTACTTTTTTAATAAAACCTTTAAAAACATCGCCCCATGTATGACGTGCTTGGTTGTATCCTAACCATGTTATAAATCACAAGCATTTTATAGGCCCTACTTCTGTCAGCATAAAAGTACCTTATTTTCTTAATGTTTGTCCATTAAAATACAGATTGTTTTCATAGTGACGATGCAATCTTTACAATGGTAGAAAAAGGCGAAGAGTTATAGGTGACAATTAATAGCAAAATAAATTATACTCCAGTAAATTGGTTTTCTTTAAGCACAGAAATTAATCTTACATTGTGGAACTCAAATACAGAAGTAAGTAAGGCAAACAAAACAAAGTCTGACTTAAAAAAAAGTTTAATGTGCTAATTATTCCGTGACGAGAAATTTATCTTTGGATATTCGAGTAGCAAACCTAAATGTTTGAATGAAATTGCCCCATTTTTACGAGACTGTCAAAAGAAACGTCTTCCACTTAAAGAACGGAGGTACACGTCCGTGAAGATGTGAATTTCTCGGTTCAAGAGCTGTTTGCTGATGAGATGTGAGTTTTTCCATCCTTTCATTCGGGAAAAATGCCAAGTGTGAAAGAATGGATAAGTTCTTAATGGCGTTGATCTGTTACGAAGTGACAAGTCTCGTGGCAGTTAATAAAACAATAGAGAGAGAGAGAGAGAGAGAGAGAGATCCGGGATCTCTCCACGGTAAACTGAGAGCTGTATAAATGGGACGGTTGCTCGTTAGGAGGTGTGGGAACAAGTGTTGAAACAGGTACAGCGGCCACGAAAAAACATTTCCCGCCTTAAATACAATGTTGGTCGAGACTACACGAGCGTGGTGTACTCTCTGGTACACGAACATTCGTCCTTCAACCACCAGGTCGCTGGGTTGCAGTTCAGAAGATCTGCAGATTCGCCGCTCGATCTAAATAGATGTGGTGTTTTTTCACTTCGCTCTAAAAACACTAGCTTTGAAAAGGTATCTGCTAGAAAAAATAATATTTTCCTTCGCTGGAATACTGAACTGTCTTTTCTTTATCTATGCATGATAAATTCCAGTCTGATCACGAAAACACTATGGATAGGACCTTTTCCAAGCTATAATGTAAATGTACAGTATTTAAAACTGTATACATATAATAAACATAATATATATCGCTAATAAACACTATTAGATGTCATTATTTCGTTGTAACCAGCATACAAGACGAGCGCACTGAATGTTTTTTTTTTCTACTTTCTTTGAGAAAGAATTTTTTGTTTAACCTCAGTGAACTTGTGGGCCTAATGTAGTGAAATTGCATAACGTCTTAGGTGAGTAGTGGTTTGTAATCAAGCTGTGCTATACATAATTAACAACTCAAATCGCAGCGTAGAAGACGTTCGCCTTTCTGCATTCTATCACGATAGCTATGGCACTTAAAGAAATAATTCTCAGTATTCGCATAAGATGAACCAGAGCTGTCTACAATGTTCCTCCATTTTCAGTACTAGCGACTGGTCAGTCATTCCAAAACATTACTGTGCGAGCAAACTTTGCATTTTGACTGTCCCAAAACACTCTGAATAAATATGTTACTCGCTCTTTGCGGTGTACCAAAAGAGCAAAGCAATAATTCTGAGCGCCTTGCCAAAGCAAAACTTTTTACGGGCATTATTTCTGTGAGTAAGTGAGTGAAGTTATTTAAGCGGCTCTTAACAGCGAGGTCTTGAGAGCCGATGAGGGTTGAGGTGAGTATGGAGCAGCGCCGGGATTAAGGGACGGGGGAAACGGAAGATCACCGAGAAAACCCGCCGACCAGCGGAATCGTCCAGCACGATTCCCACATGCGAAAATCCGCAAGTGACCTGGCTGGGGATTGAGCCCGGTTCGCCTTGGTGGGAGGCGGGCAGGCTAACCGCTCTGCGACCGTGGCCCCTTTCTGCGAGTAGCTTAGGGTAAAGTGGAAAATGGTAAATTTAGTAGAATTAAGCCAGTTGAAATAGAACGTGTAAGTCGTTGCTATAGAATGGAACGCTTGTATATTATAAGCTGCGTTACTATTGTACTGAGCGGCGACCGCCCTCGGATATGCGTCGGGGAGGAGCACGGGCGAGAGGGGCACAAGTGCCGGGCGGTGTCGTGTAGCCGCTAAGTGGCTACAAGGAGAGTTATCGCGGCCGGCGGGAGTGACGGCGACGGGCGACAAGCCCCGTGGAGTGGTCCCCTCGAGTAATTCGACAAGCTGACTTCTCTCGCCGCTCCCGTGACACGTGCTAGCGGGGCCACCCCACAGCGCGCCTCCTACCCGCTGCAACACTCGCCGCTATGCAGTTAGGGTTGGTTTACGATTAAGTACTGAATAATTAAGCCTCGTACTTTTGGCTGGTTAAGTACACGGGAAATAAGTTTTGCGTTTTACGAGTGATCTAGCAACTGTTATGTCTAACCAATCAGAATAGTGGGAAACCAAAGCAGCCGATACAACCTAGAAAGATGGACAATGGCGAAGATTATTTACATGCATTTAATTATTTATGGTTATTTCGTATGCGCCTAATCGTTTGGAAAAAATTTTTTTGATAGCTTATAAAAGGCAATGTTGAGTTAGGTCAATAAATCTGAAAAAAGGTTAAATAATAGCATATTTAATCACTTCTTCCAAGAACTAAAACATGAGGAACAGCTCTATAAATACAACGCACACTGCAGCCATAAACCAATATCCTTGAATTTATTGATTAATGTTCTAAGCAGACGACTTAATGTTTCTGTTAAGTCAATCGTAAACCCACCTTTATACAATACATTAGAATAGTCAAAGTCCGTGGAATGGCTGGCTCTCTGAGTATAGGCAGCCACGCACCACAGCCACAGCGTCGTTCAGCTAGTTCGTGGACTGGCATCTCGAGATGAGTTGAGAGATTTGGGCGGCTTTTAACAACGAGGTCTTGAGAGCCGATGAGGGTGAAATGAAGTGAGAGTGGAGTAGCGCCGGAATGCAAAGGAAGGGGAAACGGGAGATCACCGAGAAAACCCGCCGACCAGCGGCATCGCCCGTCACGATTCCCACTTGCGAAAATCCGGGAGTGACCCGGCCGGGGATTAAAGCCGGTTCGCCGTGGTGGAAGGCGAGCAGGCTAACCGTTCAACCACCGCGGCCCCATNCGCCGTGGTGGAAGGCGAGCAGGCTAACCGTTCAACCACCGCGGCCCCATGGCGTCTACGCACTACGGCCTCCACAAACTACATATATCCAGAAAAATTAAAACTTAGAGCAGTCACGATGGCCAAGTGCGACTAAATCATGTACGACTGACGTTTTTTATCACACAATTGAAATGTATGTTGCATAAATGCAGTAATAATCATTAAGGCTCCTGCCTGCCTGGCGCTTGAACTGCTTTGCAGAGTGTTTGAAGTTCTCGTTTTTCCACGAAACTATTAAGCGTGCGTCCAATGAGCAGATCTACGAAAAGAACACACACTTCAGACGAAGGCTGTTGAGTTCTCTCAAGACGTCACGTTCATTAGAAACACCATTTCAGAGTACTCCAAAATGGATAAAAACTGCTTTTTCAAAGCGCCGTATCTCAAAATATACGATCCAGATCCATACAGAACTACTCGAGCACCCTGCATTTAACTTTCGTGCAGACTTCCTACCAATAAAGCAATAGGGTAGCCGCTGAATGTCCCATAGGTACACGCAGCGCGACGAGAACACTGCACGCCAGTTGAGAGCCTTGCGCTTAGCGGCGATTGGGATACTTAATGCACGATGCAGTGTCGCCTTTATCGCTCCTGCACCTCTCGGCCTCAGACGCGGAGAAAATCTCGAGGTAGGTGCTCGCTTAGTGAACGACCGCTTATAAGTTAACATGGTTAGTGAAGAATAGAAAGTTGTATACAAGCAGCTCATCTGGATTACCAGAGTAGACAAATACACAGAGACGAAGCGTCGTGGAGGTTCCTTCGATGTGAACGCTCCCTCCTTCGATGTGAACGCTCCCTCCTTCGATGTGAACGCTCCCTCCTTCGATGTGNGATAGGACCTTTTCCAAGCTATAATGTAAATGTACAGTATTTAAAACTGTATACATATAATAAACATAATATATATATCGCTAATAAACACTATTAGATGTCATTATTTCGTTGTAACCAGCATACAAGACGAGCGCGCTGAATGTTTTTTTTTTCTACTTTCTTTGAGAAAGAATTTTTTGTTTAACCTCAGTGAACTTGTGGGCCTAATGTAGTGAAATTGCATAACGTCTTAGGTGAGTAGTGGTTTGTAATCAAACTGTGCTATACATAATTAACAACTCAAATCGCAGCGTAGAAGACGTTCGCCTTTCTGCATTCTATCACGATAGCTNACTGTGCTATACATAATTAACAACTCAAATCGCAGCGTAGAAGACGTTCGCCTTTCTGCATTCTATCACGATAGCTATGGCACTTAAAGAAATAATTCTCAGTATTCGCATAAGATGAACCAGAGCTGTCTACAATGTTCCTCCATTTTCAGTACTAGCGACTGGTCAGTCATTCCAAAACATTACTGTGCGAGCAAACTTTGCATTTTGACTGTCCCAAAACACTCTGAATAAATATGTTACTCGCTCTTTGCGGTGTACCAAAAGAGCANAAACTTTGCATTTTGACTGTCCCAAAACACTCTGAATAAATATGTTACTCGCTCTTTGCGGTGTACCAAAAGAGCAGAGCAATAATTCTGAGCGCCTTGCAAAAGCAAAACTTTTTACGGACATTATTTCTGCGAGTAAGTGAGTGAAGCTATTTGGGCGGCTCTTAACAGCGAAGTCTTCAGAGCCGATGAGGGTGATTGAGGTGAGAATGGAGCAGCGCCGGAATGAAGGGACGGGGGAAACGGAAGATACCCGAGAAAACACGTCGACCAGCGGCATCGTCCAGCACGATTCCCACATGCGAAAATCCGCAAGTGACCTGGCTGGGGATTGAACCCGGTTCGCCTTGGTGGTAGGCGGGCTGGCTAACCGCTCAGCGACCGTGGCCCCTTTCTGCGAGTAGCTTAGGGTAAAGTGGAAAATGACAAATTTAGTAGAATTAGGACAGTTGAAATAGAACGTGTAAGTCGTTGCTATAGAATGGAACGCTTGTATATTATAAGCTGCGTTACTATTGTACTGAGCGGCGACCGCCCTCGGACATGCGTCGGGGAGGAGCACGGGCGAGAGGGGCACAAGTGCCGGGCGGTGTCGTGTAGCCGCTAAGTGGCTACAAGGAGAGTTATCGCGGCCGGCGGGAGTGACGGCGACGGGCGACAAGCCCCGTGGAGTGGTCCCCTCGAGTAATTCGACAAGCTGACTTCTCTCGCCGCTCCCGTGACACGTGCTAGCGGGGCCACCCCACAGCGCGCCTCCTACCCGCTGCAACACTCGCCGCTATGCAGTTAGGGTTGGTTGACGATTAAGTACTGAAGAATTAAGCCTCGTACTTTTGGCTGGTTAAGTACACGGGAAATAAGTTTTGCGTTTTACGAGTGATCCAGCGACTGTTAAGTCTAACCAATCAGAATAGTGGGAAACCAAAGCAGCCGATATAACCTAGAAAGATGGGCAATGGCGAAGATTATTTACATGCATTTAATTATTTGTGGTTATTGCGTGCATACGCCTAATCGTTTGGAAAAAAAATTTTTCATAGCTTATAAAAGGCGATGTCGAGTTAGGTCAATAAATCTGAAAAAAGGTTAAATAATATCATATTTAATCACTTCTTCCAAGAACTAAAACATGAGGAACAGCTCTTTAAATACAACGCACACTAGAGCCATAAACCAATATCCTTGAATTTATTGATTAATGTTCTAAGCAGACGACTTAATGTTTCTGTTAGTCAATCGTAAACCCACCTTTATACAATACATTAGAACAGTCAAAGTCCGTGGAATGGCTGGCTCTCTGAGTATAGGCAGCCACGCACCACAGCCACAGCGTCGTTCAGCTAGTTCGTGGACCGGCATCTCGAGATGAGTTGAGAGATTTGGGCGGCTTTTAACAACGAGGTCTTGAGAGCCGATGAGGGTGAAATGAAGTGAGAGTGGAGTAGCGCCGGAATGCAAAGGAAGGGGAAACGGGAGATCACCGAGAAAACCCGCCCACCAGCGGCATCGCCCGTCACGATTCCCACTTGCGAAAATCCGGGAGTGACCCGGCCGGGGATTAAAGCCGGTTCGCCGTGGTGGAAGGCGAGCAGGCTAACCGTTCAACCACCGCGGCCCCATGGCGTCTACGCACTACGGCCTCCACAAACTACATATATCCAGAAAAATTAAAACTTAGAGCAGTCACGATGGCCAAGTGCGACTAAATCATGTACGACTGACGTTTTTTATCACACAATTGAAATGTATGTTGCATAAATGCAGTAATAATNTAGCGTCTACGCACTACGGCCTCCACGAACTACATATCTCCAGAAAAAATAAAGCTTAGAGCAGTCACGATGGCCAAATGCGACTAAATCATGTACGACTGACGTTGTTTGTCACACAATTGAAATGTATGTTGCATGCATGCAGTAATAATCATTAAGGCTCCCGCCTACATGGCGCTTGAACTGCTTTGCCGAGTGTTTGAAGTTCTCGTTTTACCACGAAACTATTAAGCATGTGTCCAATGAGCAGTTCTGCGGAAAGAACACACACTTCAGACGAGGGCTGTTGAGTGCTCTCAAAACGTCACGCACATTATAAACACCATTTCAGAGTACTCCAAAATGGACATAAACTGCTTTTTCAAAGTGCTGTATCTCAAAATATACGATGCAGATCCATACAGAACTACTCGAGGGCCCTGCATTTAACTTTCGTGCAGACTTTCTACCAATAAAACAATAGGGTCACCGCTGAATGTCCCATAGGTACACTCAGCGCGACGAGAAAGATGCACGCCAGTCGAGAGCCTTGCGATTAGCGGTGATTGGGATACTTAATGCACGATGCAGTGTCGCCCGTATCGCTCCTGCGCCTCTCGGCCTCAGAAGCGGAGAAAATCTCGAGGTAGGTGGGAGCATAAATTCGTCAAAGATTGTGGCGATGCGCATGTTTTCAAAGATTACGTTCAGTGTGCTAGCTTAGTGAACGACCGCTTATAAGAAGAGGCGGTGATATTTCGCGAAAAGATTTCGAGACAATATGCAGTTCAAATCACTGAAGGGTCGTCCAGCTTCTTTGATTGGCTAAAAAGTGTTCTGGCCCGTGGTAACCGTTTGTGCACGAATCACGAAGGTTCAGTGTCGGAGTTACTTAGTCCTGAGTGGCTTGGTCAAAGTCGGACACGGCACCAGCAGCCAATGAAGGTATACCAACAGCTGAGGTGTGTATATAGTATTGAAGTCTACTGTGTGCTCCGATTGTTACGTGAAAAGTCACTGGCCCTACTTATAAGTTAACATGGTTAGTGAAGATCAGAAAGTTGTATACAAGCATCTCGTCTGGATTACCAGAGTAGACAAATACACAGAGACGAAGCGCCGCGGAGGTTCCTTCGATGTGAACGCTCCCTCCTTCGATGTGAACGCTCCCTCCTTCGATGTGAACGCTCCCTCCTTCGATGTGAACGCTCCCTCCTTCGATGTGAACGCTCCCGTTCACTGATTGCCCGCGCGAGGTTCCAGGAACGGGGCCTTGTGTCCGATCGGCTACTGCGCGCTGCGAAAGTTTCCTTATTGGCTGAGCTGGCGGCTGGCAAATAGTTTACCAGGCGCAACGGCGTTCCGACACATTGATGGCCAGTGACCCAATTTTGCTGATGTGTGCATACGTGATGCAATACAGCCGCCTCTCGACTGCCATACTTTTATATTTTAACGCAGCGCTCTTAGCCAAATGAGCCATACCACGCTTCAGCCGCCCACTCGGCGGGGAAGAGGGATCACGACCTCTCATCGCAGGTGTCCCAGCCATGCACCTGAGGTAACCAAATCCAAAGCCCCTACTTGATACACAAGTACGGCTGAAAGCACCGTCCCACAAGGTTCTGAGACCCTCGTACTCAGGCACCAGGCGTGTGGTCTGGCCGGGGTACTACCCAGACCCCTAGTGTCTCTCCAGGACACTACCGGAGTATGTTGCCGCTCATCGCCCGGTCTTTCTTTGAGAGGGGGATCTCTCCAGACCTCCTCCAGCGTATGGAGTTAACCACTGCCAGCACGAGTCCAAACTCTAGTGATCGGTACACCAGACAGAGCCTCTGGTGTGGCCAACCCGATTAGCCCGTGCTCCCACTTATTTACCATTGTACTTGTTGGTTTTCAAAATATCCGACTGCTACACCAATGCTCTGCACAACCCACCGGAAGTGTGGAGTACGATCGGCTCGGAGCGGCATACGTCCTATATTCCTCGGGGAATGCCGAAATCTAGGGTAGCAGCCCTCGCTCTGAATTGGAAGTGTATTTCATTGTTTTCACTCATAAATCTTCATGCTGTCATCACAGCCTCCAAGCCATCGCCACCACTTCATACCACTAGCAGTACAGTTGGAGGAGCCATCATCAGGCACTGATCATTACCATCCATCGGAATTTCTTCACACAGGAAATTCCTGTCTTGGGCCCCATCGGCCTGAATGCCAAGTGGCCCAACATCCCGCCAAGTGGTCGGGTCTAGGTACTAACTATCGGCCCAAACAATCACGGCAGATACCCCTTACCAGCCACGAGGAAACTGGTTCCCATAGGGAGACGGGCGGCGGAGCCCAATTTGCAAAGCACAGNGATTCCCATAGGGAGACGGGCGGCGGAGCCCAATTTGCAAAGCACAGGGGTGGCACTGGTAGCCTTGGGTTGCCATGAGTGGAGAGAGGCTATAAGAGACGTATCATCCACCCTTTCTAGGACAGATGTGGTAACCAGGCTTGGCTACTATAGCATAGCACTGCCACATCACCTCAATCACCTGGAAACCTTCCTCCCGAAGGAGTCACCGACCCGTATCCCCCTGCTGATGAGTGCAACTGGAATTCGTTGAATAAGCGGCTACTTCGCCTCTGTATTTCGAAGTACTCTGTAGCTGGGACACAACTTTATTTTGGGCTGTTGCCATAGGGTATTGCCNAGATACCCCTTACCAGCCACGAGGAAACTGGTTCCCATAGGGAGACGGGCGGCGGAGCCCAATTTGCAAAGCACAGAGGTGGCACTGGTAGCCTTGGGTCGCCATGAGTGGAGAGAGGCTATAAGAGATGCATCATCCACCCTTTCTAGGACTGATGCGGTAACCAGGCTTGGCTACTATAGCATAGCACTGCCACACCACCTCAATCACCTGGAAACCTTCCTCCCGAAGGAGTCACCGACCCGTATCCCCCTGCTGATGAGTGCAACTGGAATTCGTTGAATAAGCGGCTGCTTCGCCTCTGTATTTCGAAGTACTCTGTAGCTGGGACACAACTTTATTTTGGGCTGTTGCCATAGGGTATTGCCNTTGAATAAGCGGCTGCTTCGCCTCTGTATTTCGAAGTACTCTGTAGCTGGGACACAACTTTATTTTGGGCTGTTGCCATAGGGTATTGCCTGATATGCGACGAAGTGCCACCCCTTCCGCTGTATTTGGTGTATGGATGACCTTACCCTTTAAACGTTTCACAGTAATTATCTTCATCACTTGATAAAAGACAATTACGTTGAATAAATAATAACTTATGAGACGATATTATTATACAAGAAGTGCAATGACTCCATCTTTAATGATGCCCCTTGTACATCCAGAAGATCAGCTTCGATTTTGCAGGTAGGATGGTCCAGGGATTGCTTGCTTTCGGAGTAACCATTCCTGAATTCAGTAAGAAAATGTTCAAGCGGAAAAAAAAATGTTTCCTATCCGGCTGGGAATCCAACCAGTAGATTTACAAGTAAGGCACCTTGATAACTAATCAGAATGGTCGGGCCCTCGATGATATTGAAAGGTGATAAAGCTTGAACTTTCCTGCCTAGTAGTTGATTCTTTCATAATCTGTTTGAATACATTTGAAGGCTGTTCACGGTAAACTGAGCACTTTTGAAAGCCCTACTTGAGATCTACGTGCATGCGCGATATGTATTCTTCCGCTATATGCAATATTACCACTGACACGGCCCTGGTTACTTTGTTCCTGCGTCGGTCAAATGAAATTATGAAATTTTTATAAAAGTTAATAATTTACCAATTTGTTTATTCTTACTTAGATGCAATAAAATGAAACNTGAAATTATGAAATTTTTATAAAAGTTAATAATTTACCAATTTGTTTATTCTTACTTAGATGCAATAAAATGAAACAGAAAGCAAAATAGATCACGACAGTTTTCACAGCGGCTTTACCTTCCTTTTTATTTAAACGTTAAGACATGGGACTACTTTCCCTCCGTCGTTACCAATATTACAGGACGCATGCCACTCAGTGCACCCGTTAAAATAGGTACAGGTAGGGGCAGTGACATTTCTCAAAGGTTGATTTCAGAAATGCATAATTTTTCATGGACAGCCTTTAAGAGTGATTATACACAAAATTTTCGGGCTCTGTTCGGGTGCAAACTATGGCTGGTAGGCCTATATATGTAATTACAAGAAATTCTCGAGCTTTAATAACATTATAATTTTAGGACCGAAGAAAGACTTGATGTTTTGCATATCTATTTTAATGAAGAATGTTAAAGTCTTTGTAACAATTTACAAGTTTTATACATGGGACACGCACAGGAAGTGCAAAATGGAGTCGTTAATAATCACTGTTCAGTTTAGAAAACTAAGCTGAACACCCATTAAAGAAACCCACATTCTACTTTGTAAAAGCAAAAGTGAGAGACCTACATTACGTAAATACACGAAAACAAAACCAAAACGTCGCAAAAGGTAGGGAAAGTAAATTGCAACTGACAGTGAGAACGTGAAAAACTGCTAAGGTTGTATGGCGACATGGCAACCGGAAGTATGCACGATTTACGATTTTTGGTGCATTATGTAAGCAAACAACGTAAACAACGTTCCAATTCTCAGAAATAGTAGCTTTGACTTATCGCTAAGTGTTCGTCTGCAAAGCTGAGCCAATGAAACGAAAACTGATATCTGCGCAGACTGTTTGTGCAGTATTGTTTGTTCTCATTAGATGCATCGCAATTCGCGTTGGATAAGTTGGCAATTAAGCCTACCACTGGTCGTAAATTACCTTGGCGTTAAGCTGTTGCTTACTCACTACTGTACATTCTCGTTGCCTGCAGCAGGAACCAATAGCCACTGTGAAGCCTAGGGAAACTGAATGTATTTCGACCACTCACAAGCGAGCAGCAAGGTACCAATTACACACGTCCTGAGGCATCAGCTGCCGAGCTACGTTTTAGTGGTGGAAACGTAAACTAGCAAGCAACGCGATACAGCACAGAGCTAAGGCCAGCCTACCATGCAACATGTAACCACACATCACTGGGCACCGTGGAGGGTCAAGGCACCCGAAATGTAAACGTGGCGTGGGAATGGCGTTCCCTGGAGGACATTAGCCGGGGTCCTTAGCTCAGGACCTTCCATCCTCCGCCGTGCGAGTACCTAGGACTGCACCGGCCGGGAGGGAAGTAATTAAAACGCGGTGGGGTCGAGCGTCTCGTAAACATGCGCGCCGAGGGTCTCCGAACGGGCGACGCGCGCGCAGGTGCGCCGTAAACTGTACGTTTTTATGCACTTTGTCGCGGGGCGCCAGAGCGGCACAAGTCGCCTGCCCTCGGGCCGCTGACACCCCGCCGCTCCTTATTTTGTATTGAAGCAAATACTTGATTATCCTGAACGCCACTTACAAACTTGGTAACAGGGTTCGTTGCGGAAAATTTGCTAGAAAATAGAATACGACCTGCTACGTAAACCCGAGCTAGGTGGCGCAGTCGTCAAACTTCGGACTCACATTTGGGAGGACCTGGGTTCGAATCCCGGTCCAGCCATCCTGGTCTATGTTCTCCGTGGTTTCCCGAAATCACGCCAGGTGAATGCTGGAACGGTTCCTTACTAACAGCCATGGCCGATTCCTTTCCCGTTCCTGCTTCTCTGAATAACTTGCTCCGTCTGTAATGAATTCGCTGACACCAAAACATAAAGCCCTACCAATTTATTTACCTATTGCCTAATATGATGGGGCCGCGGTGGTGTAGTGGTTTGACTACTTGACCCCCACCTAAACGAACCATGTTCGATTCCCGGGAGTGAGGGGATGGTCACTCTCGGATTTTCTCATTGTGAATTGTGCAGGACGATGCCGCTGGTCGGCGGGTTTTCTCGGGGATATCCCATTTCCCCCGCCCTTTCATTCCGGTGCTATTCCATTCTGACCTCGCTTCACCCTCATCGGGTCTCAAGACCTCGATATTAAGAGCTGCCCAAATCCCTTTAATTTACTCTCCACCTAACGTGATTATTAAGAGAAAGATGTGCCCTTGAATACTGGGAATTACAATTTTTTTTATTTGCAAAATGTCAGAAATTGTGCTAAATGAAACAACAAATTTATTGAAAGTGTTAGCCGCTGGCCTTATTTGTGTTCCTTTATTATTGACGTAATAACANAAACAACAAATTTATTGAAAGTGTTAGCCGCTGGCCTTATTTGTGTTCCTTTATTATTGACGTAATAACAATGAGTGCCTACATTAATCACCCACTGGTAACGTACTTTCGTTTGTTAATAACATGCCACCGGAAGTGATACATTCACACACTTTACTATATATCGGAATCAGCGATATCAATCANTTAATAACATGCCACCGGAAGTGATACATTCACACACTTTACTATATATCGGAATCAGCGATATCAATCAAGGGGAATTATTCTTACCTACAATTTATTGCACTAGGGTTTTATTGCTAGGCCAGTGTAATTCACTAGAAATCAGTAGATCACTGTTTACTCAGTGAATACCAGCAAGTATAATAGTAAGTAGAGAATGCGCATGGAGTATGGCACAATTTCACAAACTGCCGCGATTACTACATTTATTATTTTCAGAAAGGAATTATACTTCCGGGTACATACATAAATATTTACTAGCAGTATGAGAAAATCGCCCTGCAGAATTTAAACAAACGTGCCGCTTTGAATTATATTATTGTCGTTATCATAATTTTACTCAGCAGAACCTGCATCGCAGCCTTTCAACTCGCAGCGCTTCAGCAGCTCTCTGCACGCCGAACGGATTCATTATTTGAGACATAAGGCACTCCGGAGCTTTGTGTTTTGCCGGAAACCTTAAGTGTAACATAGAAACACACAGAGGCAAATTAACAAGCCGAGATCATATGTTGACAACATAATACGGAGTAGAGTAACTTAGTTCGGGTGCTTCGTGATGTGTGGTTGTCTACACTCTAGGGGCGGCAATCAGTCCACGGCCTTATCGGCTGCGGTAGCTTAACTTAACGCACAGAGAAGAAAGCAGGAAATAAGCGAGTAATTAAAAGGGAAGGCGAGACAAAAACACCAGATGTCAGACGAACGACGGGGAGAGTATATGAGATACATGCAAATAGCTCTGCGCGACACAGCGAAGACGACCAAAACAAACACACCGGCCTTCCTGCGTCGAAACAGTTCGGAAGTTTATATTGCTGCCAAACAGTGCTCACTTCGTAAACACTGCAAGCAGAGTTTCTTTTGACAAGGAGAACTGCTCTGCGATCTACAGCTCCTGCGATGAGCTACCACGTCAGCTTCTCATTTGGGAATGTGTAGGTTTGAAACCCACNAGTAGAATTTCATTTCCACAAAAGGAATGAATGCTAGTGCAGTCTCTTAATAACTTAATACAAACTTTTGCATTACACATTTATTATATATTATTATTCTAATAAATTACTCTGGTCATAAAATTAAATAACTAAAATATGTATTATTATAGCGCCCACGTAATTATCTGCCAAAATGACTACTCCAGAAATTTTTTCCAAATTGATACAGGTACAATTGTGACGTGTTAAACTCATAATCCCAAGTCGCAATTTTTGCATTTTTATACAAGATGTGTAACTCAGTGTCTAAACTCCATATATAGCATGTTTGGACCAATAGTAACACAATGTCCTTTCACGCTTATATCCGGAAACATATTTTTATATCAAATAATCGTGTTCAAAGTTGCGGCGTACAACACCTGCAGAACACGGCACAATTAAATGATATAAAAATACCTTTCAGAATATATGTGTATTGGGCTTTTGTGTTACTATCGGTCCAAAGACGCAATGTCTGGAGTTTAGGCATTGCGTTTCCGAACACCCGGCATTCTAGGTTACTTTCTCAGTTTCAGTGTCTTAAAAAACAAAAAAGACCTAGTTTTCATACCGAAATTATTAGCGTGTCTTGAAGTAGAAGTTAACTCTAAAAGTCAACCTGCAATATTTAATTTATGTAATTATTTAAATTTTATTTACGTTTTTTTTCTAGAATGACATCATTTTCAGATAATCATGCAAAAACTATGCAAAATAAATAGTTTGATGTGCAGAGAAATTTAAATATAACGCTTCCGAAAATGTAAAAACTGACCAGCGTTTTACATCAATACGAAATCACGATCAAAGAGGCACTCGGCGTTCGAAGGTACTGAAGCGTGTGCTAGTCGCTGCGTTCGTGCCGTGTCAGTGGGACCCACGTGTTATGCCTGGCGTCGGTGCGTACGGCCCACATCGCGTCGCTGCGTACAGCCCGAGTGTCGAGCGGGGAACTGGTTCCGCCTGGCGGTCCCACAAGACTCCTGCTCTCCTTTCGTAGCTCCTCGTGTTTGCGCCCGACCACAACTGCCACTGTGCGGAGGGTATTGCAGCTGATCAACTTCCAACTGAGCACTTTTAACCCTTTCGTTCCCGTGTTAATCTATGAGATATAGTGTTGCAAATTATGAATGTTTTGATGCGTACATTACTTGAACTAGTAAAGTACTTGCTTTGTTATCACAACCAATAAGCTATAGTCTTTGTGATCAGTGATACACTGAAGAGCCAAAAAAACTGGTACACCTGCCTAATATCGTGTAGCTCCCCCCCCCCCCCCCCCCCCCCCCCCCCCCCCCCCC
>NQII01005673.1:121347-143879 GCA_002778355.1 Clitarchus hookeri | reverse complement strand
TAGGATGATAAACATTTTTGCATTTTAATTTTGCATTTTGCATTTGCATTTCACGTGGCATTTTCATTCCTAAGAGACAATCCCAAAAGTTCAAAGCATAGCAAATTTTTTTTCCAAACAAAAATAAATTTTGAATATTCTAAACGTACGAGTATGTAGAGGTACTTTACAATTTCTCCCATGCACAAAAAATATTAAATAGCTATCTGAACCCAGTATTCTTAGATAACTAGTGATGTTACAGATTACTAGAATTGCAATAAAAATATATAGTTAATTGGAGCGAATATAACTATGCCGAGTGAACAGTCAAAGATTGATTCGGAGTTGCGAGTCGATTCGCTGCAGACAAGTGCAACACTATTTATAAATGTTCGTTAAGTGCGGTTTTGGAAAATATAATTTTTGGTTATGATGTAAATTGTATGCAGTCTATATTTTTGTCATATGAATTTAACAGCAAAGCAGTTGCTAATTTGTTTTACATGTCTGGTCACATACTGCGCACAAATACTGCACAGACTGAACTATTCCTACAAAAGAGATCGGTGAGCAGTATCTAATAAAACGATTGATTTTTGCGTACCATGTACACACGTTTATTATAGATATTGACGTATAATGCATGCTTTTACTGAAAAATCTCAAAGATAAAGCGAGTATACAATGGTTGTAATAAATAATCAATAAGGCTCTTCAAACCAGCTAAATAAAAAAAAACCACGCATGCTGATGTCGGTTGTGTATTTATTAGGAAAGCACAAATGATAAAATACGGTAACGATGTTTCTTTGTTCCGTTTTCGGTTTTGTTATATTTCAGTCACATATTCTTAAACTTAAACTATGTAAAACGCTAATGGATTTACTCGTGGTTTTTTTTTTTCTATTCATCAGATCTTTCGCAAAACTGTCAGCGAATGGAAATCCACGAACTCCGTTATTTGATACGTTTGTAGAATTCTTCGAAGGCATTTTTCGTAAAACTCGGTAAGCTTCTCCACGTCTTATATGAAGGGTTGTAAATCTGAAAACACCGTCAAGCCCACGAGGGTGTTAACTCACAGCTACGGCAAATAACCGCATGTGTGCATGGCCGATTGACAGCATAGTACTACAAAGTGGCGACGCAGCGGCACCGGAGATGCGTGTGCACCGACACTGCTTCATTTCAGTTAGCCAACGATGCTGTCGTGTACCAAGCAGAGGTAGTTGTAAATATTTATGCATCGGGAAGACGGCTTGCATTTATTGCTGCTGCCATTTTAATGGAATAAATAATTACTTTATCTCTGGTGAGATACTGAGTTGTGATGAAGAGAACTTTTACTCGCATTAGCATGGGCTCGTTTTCACCCTGGGGTGCAAGGAGCCTTAGGTATTATTAACAAATATGAGGATGTGTCTGAAAGTAATCGTCATGGTTCATAACATATTTTATGCATATTTAAAATCTTAAATTCATGATCTTATCGTGATCTCTGTTATACCAGGCATTAAGGTCTTTGTATTACATTTTCCCATACATATTCTAAGCGATGTTTCTCCATCGTACTCGGTATCGACGGCAGTAGTATTTCAACGATTATTTCCCGAGTCGACATATATCGGGGTCATGGGAAGATATTTTTGCATGACACGGTCTCCTTCAATACTGCTGCTAATTACAATCGAAACGACGCAGTAATGTACTGTGAGAATATTCCGTAAATAAAACAACTTATAGTGAGTCATATCCGAGTGATTTTTCCTAAGTTTCTTCAGCGTATATGAAATTTCGTTCCGGCTTGAAGAGTTGCTGAGCTCCACCCTTCAAGAAATGTATTTTTAAAGTATGTAGTAGTATTGATGTTATACCCGGAAAAATAGCTGGAGTTTTTAAATTAAAAATAAAGTATTCACAAANTTATACCCGGAAAAATAGCTGGAGTTTTTAAATTAAAAATAAAGTATTCACAAAAAAAATTAAGTTTTTTGTTTTACAGCTTTGTTACGACAGAGAGAGTGGCAGAACCTAGCAAGTGTGATCTTGAGCTACAATAAGGGTGAAACGAGGCGTAGATGGGGATGTAACGAGTTGGTGTGTAGGAAGTCAGTCTGATAACGAGTGTAAAGCAAAGTTAAGCCTATTAATTTTCATGTCCATCTGATTTGATGGTTATGGGTTGTGTGTATTAAATTTCATGTCCATCTGATTTGATGGTTATGGGTTGTGTGTATGTGGTTCTCTCTCTCTCTCTCTCTCTCTCTCTCTCTCTCTCTCTCTCTCTCTATGTGTGTGTGTGTGTGTTGAGTGAGCGCGATCGGCTGTAAAGGTATTTAAAATTTAGAAAAATGTGTTCAAGGAGGGAATTTAATCGTTTCGAAGCTTAATGTAAATCTGACAGAGTGGGGAATTAATGATGTCTGGTCCTGTGCATTCATTGCAGCACCAGGTAGGGCTTAATGTCTCCTCGACAGCGCGGTCATTAAATATGGAACCGCCAGTACACACAATCTGTATCAGAGGAAGGAATCGAACATGGCCTACGTTAAGGAACCATCCAAGCGTATCCCTGGAGTGATTTCGGGAAACCATGGATAAAACTCAAATGCGATATCTGAGCCAAGAATTGAACCTGGGTTCTCCCGAATGCACGTACGGTGTTTTATCACGGCAGCGCTTCCTTACGTTTCATAGCAACAGGAGCGTCACCCCACCGTCGCTGGGTCGTCCACATATGTATGCATTTCGCCTCGCAAACATTTATGTGGATGTCATAGCTGGTCGCTCTAACATAGAATTGTGCTACTGGGACATTGGATACCTAAGAGGATAAACGGGAAAATGCGACATGAAGTGCTGGAAATTATCAAACTTCCCAGTTGGTAAGCCGTTGCAGGTGTTGGATATGTGCCGTCTTTCACAGAAACCAATAACAGCAAATAATCCTGACAACTTGAAACAAAAAACTTGACCAATTTTTTACATGCACAAATTCCCGCACTATGGACTGTATGGAAAAGCATTCGCCCGCGTCGGTATTTTTTTAAACTGATTTTACTCTTGAGGGGTTTTCAAAAATGTTAACTAAAAGGCTGGCGATTTCTACTGGTGTTGCATCAAGGTCCATTTTTAGTGACGACCTGTACGTTAAGCGTGGCTGGCAAAGTGGTGATGATAATGAGTTTTTGAGCTGCTAAAACATATTTTTTCCTCCCATTCTTCGAATTTAACACTGATGACTTTTTTCCTTGCGATTAATAATGTATCTGGCAATGACTCGTGATACCAAAGCACGCGTGGTAGATAGAGAAACCAGATATTTTAAAAACTGATTCGTGTTTTAAGGCATGCAAAACTATGTGGCTGAAGTAGGATAGGCATAGTGTAATTTTCCTGTAGTATGTTTGTTGCTCATAGATACTGTAAAAAATTCAGGATTAGGTTTGAGAAAATTAACGGTGAACAGTCATGTTGAAGTTTCCTCACATGCACACTGACGGACGGGAATGGGCTCGAGCTTGCAATGTGTTGAAAATTGCAACTAGCAAAAACTTTAAATATTACTAGCGGTAAGCTGAATTTGGCGATTAAATATTATGTTATAAAGAAGGCGTCGATTAATAACAGCAGGAGATGTGCCGATTTACGGAATTTTTATATTTGCTAAAATCATGAAATTGACATGGGGCTAATATAAGTGCGTGAAGAAATAAAACGCATCCCTCGTAATCTCGTAAGCTGACGCTGAAGCTCAGAAAAATAGTTCTGTTCTGGCTGGGGAGTGTTTTCTTAGGCCGTGTTAAATAGTTGTCAAATATATAAGATCATAGAATTTTACCGCTGTTTTTCCCCCGCCTGTGAATAGGAATTCTGTGTTATCTCGTAGTTTCTGGTGCTCGAATTTTTTTAGCTAGCATTACATTTTCTCATTTTTTTCCGTATGGTTGGGTCTCGCTTACGTACGAGGCCCTGAGAAGATTATTTCTTCGTTCAGTGGTGTGCTGTAAAAATTTAAATTTCCTTCTTAAGTGGAAAAAAAAGAACACGAGTGGTGTTAAGAAATACGTTTTTCATACAGCCCATCCGATTTTTTTCCACTCAAATTTTTTTAAAACAATTTTCTGGCTTTGCTACATGAAAGAAAAAAAAATCCTGATCTGTTATAGTTTGGTGGTCTGTCCATTGTTCCATTCTAGACTCGGATATCTTACTCGGTCGGTAGTGTTCGCTTTTTTTGAATAACGTAAAATAGAAGCGCAACTTTTCATTTTCTAGGTTGTGTACAAGCTAAAATTATAATGAAAATGTAAAGTTTACAGTCTTTTGAGACGGAGCAAATTGTTAAAGCAAACGGGAACGAGTAAGAACTCGGCCAAGAAACCATCCCGGCATTCACCTAGAATAATAAAAAAAATATATATATAATAGGCTGAACGAGTAGAGAATTGAACCCGGATCTCCCTTGAACATGGGTCTTCCCTGGTGTTGACTTGTGTGTGCAGATATCATCTGTGTTTATTATCGTAGGAATTAAAGTTGGCGTGAGTGAGAAATAAAACGTGCTGCTCGAGCGACAAGACCACCCCCCACCCCCCGCCCAAAGCAGAGTACTCTGGCGGTCAGTGTGTTAGGGCTAAGTCCAATTCAACACCTGGTGCGGCGAGGCTGGACGTGTGCGCGAGCTCAGATTACGACTGCACGTGTCTCTCGTATACTTCTGTAATGTGACTCGTATCCACATCTTTAAGTACGCTTTTCTCTTAATAGTTTTTAATGTACCTATCACTCTCGCCTGCTATTGGGATATTTCGGGCTCTGTGTTGTGTGTAGGTGTGTGTGTGTGTGCATGTGTGTGTGCTTGCCGTATGAGCAAGTGGAGAGTGACCATCCCCCCCCCTTATGTAATAGTTTCATAGAATCACAATGTATCTTTGATTTCGCCAAAATTAATATAAAAAATTTGCATTTGATATTTTTATACTAAAAAAAAAACAAAGTTAGAGTTGGAGCCAGAATTTATTTACAAAAGAATTTGTACATTGAATTAATTTTCAACATTCGAAAGGGATTAACATAACTCAAAATTCCATGGGCTCCGTAATGCACTGGATGCAACATGCTCTAATGTTTTCGCACTTGTGAAGTCTTTCCTTGTATGTCTTGACGAGGTTGAAGGGTGATGAATGTGAGCTGTATGCGCGTGTCTTTGCTGGAATTCGTATTGTGGTATAAATCTGCATTGTGTACTAGCATGTCGGAAATAAAACTATGTTTTAGTTTAGCGTAATTCATAAAGAGTGAATATTGTTGACAGCTGCTGGCGTAGAGGCCAAACACACATATATACGCATGTTCGCATGTCACTTTTCATTCTGTTAAAGTCACGTAGCAGTGTGTTTGTGACTCTGACCGTGATGGAATGCAGGGAAGAGGGAGGAGATGTTTTACAGCGGATCGGGTGTATCTCTTAATAGAGAGAGCGCACGCGAATGTATGAAAATACTGAAATTTTGTTTGCCGAAGGCAACAGTTTTTTTTTTGTTATTTTGTACTTGTGGTGGGTGCACCTTTACGCTAGCGTCTCCTCACGGTATATATTTTTTTCCCTGCAAAACTTACTATATCTGCATTATTTATGCGTATAAAAAGTTTTATATGCTGACAATCGGTGCTATAAATACGCCGCACGTGGAATAACCATATGGGTATTTTTTCCCGCTGCATAAATTTCCTATTGTACTGATTTTANTATAAATACGCCGCACGTGGAATAACCATATGGGTATTTTTTCCCGCTGCATAAATTTCCTATTGTACTGATTTTAAACTTGGGAGGAAATGTTTTTAATTATGAGCGTCTTAGCCTTGGTGAGGGGAAATGCACGGGCTGCGATATGCGATATGCGGTATGCGATATGCAGCCCTGTGCATATCGCATACCGCAGGGGTAGCGAAGTGGTTTATACTGTGTTTTTGGATTTTTCGAACCATGAAAAGCTGTATAACGCATCCGTACACGGCACATGATTTTTCCCAAAATGAATTTTAAACAAATGTTCTGCGGAGGGACGCTAGCATGTTGTTTAAAGGGGAAGGGGCAGTCGGTGATTGATTTTTCGTTAATATCTACTCCAAAACACGCTGTTTGTATGNGAGGGCTAGAATGTTGTTTAAAGGGGAAGGGGCAGTCGGTGATTGATTTTTCGTTAATATCTACTCCAAAACACGCTGTTTGTATGCTTCTTTCTCGTGACCTATATTTACAATATGAGGTTTTACAGTATTTTCGATATCTTGCCTTTCGATTCGAATACCTTCCTTTCGTTGGTGGCGTGTTTATGTGGAGAGCCAACAGCTATGTTTTGCCCCATTCGAGCTAAAAATGTGCAAAATTCATTCGAATACCCGCTCTCGTTGTGGAGGCATAGGTATTTAGAATGTGTTGGAATGCAGCCTGGACCTCCACGAAACCATCGACTTGAACCAACCCAGACCCTGCCACGATTCTTGGGCGTGATGATCGCTGGCACGATGGTGGATACTCATCCGGAAACCGTTGGTTTTGTGGGAATTACACTCGTATGCTGCGGTGAAGGAGACTGTACACGACGGATTTTGTCAGGTGAAGGTCCTACAGCTACGCAGGTTTTTGCATGCCTCTGCAAGTTAACGCGCCTAGCAAATGCCATGCCATTGTTTCCACACTTATATGCCACTCTAACTGCATTATACGAACATCCATATTTTTCGTGTCTTCGAGCACATTTGGTGAATGCAAACGAAGTGTTACAGTAGCGGCACGGGTACTGCGGTGACGACGTTACAAATTAGATCAATGTTAAATAAATAAATTTAAAAAACTAAGTTGTNACGCCTCTGCAAGTTAACGCGCCTAGCAAATGCCATGTCACAGTTTCCACACCTTATGTCACTTTATCTGCATTATACGAACATCCATATTTTTCGTGTCTTCGAGCACATTTGGTGAATGCAAAAGAAGTGTTACAGTAGCGGCACGGGTACTGCGGTGACGACGTTACAAATTAGATCGATGTTAAATAAATAAATTTAAAAAAACTAAGTTGTAGTACCGTATTTTATGAGGTTACATATTCCTCCAGGGACTAGTTGGCCCGAACTGATACTCCAAATTTAAGCAGATTTTTAATTTCGCGGGAATATCTATATATATATGCGTATTACGTGCACGTTTGATAATATCCTGCCACCTGATAGAATTAAATATCTGAACTTACCACNTATATATATATGCGTATTACGTGCACGTTTGATAATATCCTGCCACCTGATAGAATTAAATATCTGAACTTACCACTCAGAGTGCTAAAAGACGAGGGTGAGAGAAGCTACTATCCCATTTCACTGGGCCAATAAGGATTCTGACACTATAAGGCAGAACGTTCGTGATTGGTCTGCAAACTACTTAGCCGAGTCAAAACCCTGCTCATCCAATCATGAAAAAATAAATTATTTAGAGTGTTATAGAATATATGTTGGCTCAAAAATGTTTTGCGATTTTCCATCATCTATACCCATGGCTAATCGTATCACACAGTTTGTACCAGAGTTCAGTTAACCCTATATGTTCGCTATAAAGGGAACAGCTAATACTTCAATTAGCAAGCTTCGCAAAGGAAAATCGGGCACATGAAACTCACTATACCAGTCAGCTACTTCGTACTACCTTAATTTTTTATTAGTTGATTTTTCCGTTCCCAAACGGCGACAAGGCTGCCGTAGGGGAAACACAAGGAATTAAACAAAGGGATTGAATCGGCCATGCCTTTTTTTATTTTACGAAACCACCCCAGTCTTCACCTAGAGTGATTTCGGAAAACCCCGGAAAATTAAGATCAGGATGGCCGGGACGGGAAATGAACACGGGTATTCCCTAATGCAAGTGCAGTGTTTTACCACCGCGCGACTTCGCTTCAAACTAACGGAGATAATTTCGGTATGGGGACTTGGTAATATACGCATGACATAAAAAGTTAGAAAAGAATATAGCATTGCTACAGTCACATAATTTTNGTATGGGGACTTGGTAATATACGCATGACATAAAAAGTTAGAAAAGAATATAGCATTGCTACAGTCACATAATTTTTTGTGCAATTTTATCCCTTTCTCAGATATGAAAATCCTTGCAATCGTAATAAATCTGTTGAATTTTCACTCAGNTTTTTGTGCAATTTTATCCCTTTCTCAGATATGAAAATCCTTGCAATCGTAATAAATCTGTTGAATTTTCACTCAGGACTAACGAGAAAAATCATTAAACCCTTGCAATAACCAGGAAAAGAATAACAGATTAAAACCGAAGCTAAAAATATGTACGAAACGTGCAATACTTATGTTGGCGACGAAGTTGGAAATTTGTTAGAAAAAATACTTGGATGTGACGCTTGTCGGGGAAAAAATTAACTTTCTCAGTTTTCCTCCTCTTTTATGCACGCATCTATAGTCGACAGGCGTAAAGTGAACTTGATTAAAAACGCGAGCTTGGGGAAGAAAGTTCCCGATAGAAGACACGAGACGCATCGACATGGCCGGAGAGCAAAAGCGAGACTGCCACCGGGAATCGGATATCCGCCAACTAATTAGCATTAATTGCAAAGGAAAGACATTAGCCGGCCGCCGGCAGGGGCCACTGGTAGGTGCGGATAGGGGCCTCTTAATTAAAAAGTTTTTAGTTCTCGGCAGTAAATAAAAACTGTCTCCCGAGGAAGGATATTATTTCCCCTTCACCTCTTCTCACGGGAGTCGGAGAGAAAAATAAGAAGGCAAAGAAGAATGAAGATGAAAAATATTCGTCGCGTGTGGTAAGAATAAAAAAAAATTGATGGGGCCCAAGAGTTTTTGCTTGAGCTTCTAGGTGTTCACAGAGTAGCTGTGACAGACAGTATTATATTAACGTTTGTCATGAACGAATTTCAACAATGCAGGCATTAATTTGTCATAAACAACTGTTGTGAGCATGAGTATAAACACTGGTCATAAAATATAGGTAAAATAAAATAATTACACATGTCTATACGGACTAACTCACAGTTCTAAGAAGTTTAACATACGACACATAAAGAGTTAAAAAGTTATAACTAAGCACCCTGAAAATCGAAAATAAAAAGTTATGACTAAGCACCCTGAAAATCGAAAACCAGGACAGAAATATGATAAGGAACAAAACAATCACACAACAAAAAAAAAATTGTATGGAAATTACTGAAACGTTGAATTTAAACCCTAGCAGCAACACTGTCTTATTGGAGCTAAAATGAGAGTGAAGACAAAACGACATCGCTGAAATCTTGTAACAGGTATCTTTCGCATTGGCAATTATGACATTAAGTGAACAAATGACATCAGTAAGTGAAAAAAAAAACCTCGTTACTGAAAATCAGATAGTAAGTTTCCTGGCGACTGGCGGATCAGTGGAACGAATTAAGAATCGCAGCCTCGTGGCGGTGAGGTTCGCTGAAATACAGCGGGAATTACCATTATAGCAGTGACATAAATCCACTGTTATGACCAGTAAGCTGTCACTGAGAATTTCGCTCGCTGCACTGGTGTGTAATCATTTCAAACTATTTCAGGTTTCGAGAATAGTGAAAGTAAGACTGTGAACCCAATTGTAACGCGGAAGTCCTGGATTTTGTTTCGTACCGAACTAGTCTGCAGGGTACCCTATTAAGTTACTTCGGTGAACTGGGTCCTCGTTCCCGGTTTTTATGTCAGAGAAATTTCTGTTTTTCTAAACAGGTTTCAGATGAAATGGTTTCAGCGGTCAACTAATTATGTAGGCTGTTGACGGTTAAGTGAGCACTTTTGAAATCAATATTTGGAAAATATCACTGCACATACCTGCAAATATTTTAACGGGTAGGCGTACACTAACTGGCGTGCTCCCAGTAAAGTTGGTGACAACTGAGAGAAAGTAGATCCATTACTCAACGTCGAATTGAAAGTGTGAGGTATGCATTTGTAATTGTTGAAATGATTTATTTTGAGGTATGTTTTAAATGCATTGTAATAATTAACTAATTTGTACAAGCATTTACTTTTCGAATAATTCCACAGCTTCACGTGACCGACGTATCAGTAAAGTGATCAGGCTGATGCTGATGTTAATTTTACGTACGGTGGAAGAATACACAATATGCACACAAGTCGATCTTAAGCAGGGCTGGCAAAAGTGCTCAGTTTAATGTGAACAACCTTTAACGTACCACAGTCTGCGAGCTGCAATGAACACAGTAACTCTGTGTCATGATGATAAAAATACGTATTACATCGATGCCATCTTCCTGCACCTTCCCTACAATATCATTCCATCACTCTAGGAGTGTTTGTAGCTTACGATTTCATCCCGTCTTTTCATAGGTCGTCCGCTGCACGCATTAACACTGTTTGCTCCAAGAATACATTTTACATTTCTCGAGCAAATAAGATAAAAAAAAATACAAATATGACTAACTTTACGTTGTATGTAAGGCGGAATCATTTGTGTTCTGTTCCCATCAAATACAGCTGGCGTGTTTCTTCTCCAATCCATTCTGACAAGCGCGGTAATTTATAAACGAGATCGGTATTCATTACGCTCAGGCGAAGAATTTACTGAAGACAGNCAACCTTTAACGTACCACAGTCTGCGAGCTGCAATGAACACAGTAACTCTGTGTCATGATGATAAAAATACGTATTGCATCGATGCCATCTTCCTGCACCTTCCCTACAATACCATTCCATCACTCTAGGAGTGTTTGTAGCTTACGATTTCATCCCGTCTTTTCATATGTCGTCCGCTGCACGCATTAACACTGTTTGCTCCAAGAATACATTTTACATTTCTCAAGCAAATAAGATAAAAAAAAAATACAAATATGACTAACTTTACGTTGTATGTAAGGCGGAATCATTTGTGTTCTGTTCCCATCAAATACAGCTGGCGTGTTTCTTTTCCAATACATTCTGACAAGCGCGGTAATTTATAAACGAGATCGGTATTCATTACGCTCAGGCGAAGAATTTACTGAAGACAGNCCATTCTGACAAGCGCGGTAATTTATAAACGAGATCGGTATTCATTACGCTCAGGCGAAGAATTTACTGAAGACAGACTTAAAAATCGACGTTAATTAAGTTAAAACAATATACTACAGAATTGTTTTCAACTGGTACATTTATGCCTGACGCATACCTAGATAATTCAGTCAACAAGTTTTATAAGAACAGCAACGATTAAACTATGTTATACACATATTAGCTTACATGTAGTTATATGCTTTCCCATAGAGCGCAAACTTTTAATAAAGATACAATATGCATGGATTGCCATTTTTTTCTTATTAAAGTTTTTAACGTACAGCAGGGATAATCAAATATCGAAGCTTACATTATACATATATGAATTGCATACGAGCAAAAACAACTAATTATAATGGAAATACTGAAGTTATCACAGTGCAACGTTTGTGCCGGTACTGTTTATTATCCAGAAAAGTCAAACCCGAGGCCTGTCATTCTGTAATGCTGATTATGAAACAGAAAGTATACGAAAGTATATTCCAAACGAAAAATTATTGAAATGTGAAATATAGTTAAAGCTGTCACAAAAATTTAGCTGTCATTTTTTTTTATTGTAAACTAAGTTTTAGTTATTAACTTTTACATTATTTTCAAATGATATAAAAACACACTCTAGCAAATTTAATCTTTTCAATAACACGATAATCTGAGAAAAATTATTTTTGTAATTGATTATGGCGATGTTGTTATGGAAGCTTATGTACATGCATTGTTTAATCACGTCAATTCGTAAGCTACATTTAATACTGATCCGTTCGTTGATTTTTGCAAGACTCGTGTAGTTTTCTTTCTACACAATTAACAAAAGTGTGTANATTTAATACTGATCCGTTCGTTGATTTTTGCAAGACTCGTGTAGTTTTCTTTCTACACAATTAACAAAAGTGTGTAGGTATCAAACTGAAGACGTATTTACTTTGTTAACGCATATGTGGAAGGGCAGAATTTTCTTTCTAAGGTATTTCGGTTTTGTGTTTTAATTAATGTAAATTAGCTNTTAACGCATATGTGGAAGGGCAGAATTTTCTTTCTAAGGTATTTCGGTTTTGTGTTTTAATTAATGTAAATTAGCTCCGTAAACATTCTGGAGTGTTCATTTAACGAGAAATAGTTCGTAAAAACCGTAGTACAGACTGCATTAGAATAAAACTCCGGGATATAGGCTTTTGAATGAATACATATTTATGCGCTAACATCGGTTATGATTCGTGCACCAATTAGCAAGTTTTTATGAGGAAGTGTGTAAGAGACGCGCAAACATCCACGCACACAAAGGAACATAAAAGACATACGCATACCAGCACACACAGTAACGTACAGACAGACCAACGTACACAGACACATGGCCGATATCACGAAATTTATACTCTTATTAGTGATTTTAGTAAAACGTC
The DNA here is from genome assembly GCA_002778355.1 of Clitarchus hookeri. Classification (NCBI taxonomy): domain Eukaryota; kingdom Metazoa; phylum Arthropoda; class Insecta; order Phasmatodea; family Phasmatidae; genus Clitarchus; species Clitarchus hookeri. The sequence continues at coordinate 131,394 of NQII01005673.1, read as the reverse complement.
ATATTTCAGTACGGAAATACCGTTCGAATACCGCGTACAGCACAGTCATAAATTATAACCATTGAAATAATTTTTACGGTAGTTTTCACCAAACACTTGCTTGTTTACAGCAATTAAAGTTGTGTTGTTTACAGCATATATTACGTAAACCCTAAAACTGTATGGCATCACCCTTCCACCTTTTGTGTATTTAGAAGCGATTTCACATTTTCGAGGGTATTCCGAAATCCAAACTAATAAGCCTGGATTATTTGTAAATTGTTCAGGGCAAAAAAATAGTAAAATTACCTTTACATTGTATGCGAGGTGGACATATTATTGNGATTATTTGTAAATTGTTCAGGGCAAAAAAATAGTAAAATTACCTTTACATTGTATGCGAGGTGGACATATTATTGCTTCCCTTGTTCACGACGATAAAATAATGTTATAAGTCTTCTGCATTAATTTCTAGCCTTGGTAAATGTTTTATATAACACCATATTTTTAAGAAAATCGAAAAAAGTGATTTTACTTTTTAACAATGTAAACGTAATTTAAATATTTCAACTATTTTCTTTGATATGGCTAAGTAGTCCTACAAGTACTGCGGACTGCCTCTGAAAGTNGATTATTTGTAAATTGTTCAGGGCAAAAAAATAGTAAAATTACCTTTACATTGTATGCGAGGTGGACATATTATTGTTTCCCTTGTTCACGACGATAAAATAATGTTATAAGTCTTCTGCATTAATTTCTAGCCTTGGTAAATGTTTTATATAACACCATATTTTTAAGAAAATCGAAAAAAGTGATTTTACTTTTTAACAATGTAAACANGAAAAAAGTGATTTTACTTTTTAACAATGTAAACATAATTTAAATATTTCAACTATTTTCTTTGATATGGCTAAGTAGTCCTACAAGTACTGCGGACTGCCTCTGAAAGTTAGAAGAGCTTCTTAAGCGGGAAACGTAACTGAACAATCACTAAGAAAATATTAATAAGAGAAGTTGTATGTTGACAAGAGGGAACCGAATTTCAGTTTCGTTTCGTAGTCGCTAGCAGTGCGCATTTTTACTCCTTAAGAACATCATAAATATCTGCTGGTTCACCCCCACACGCTGACGAGGGGAGAGACTGTACTAGTACGGAAATTCGTAAACTCTACGGGACACATTTAAAGGTTCGTGGTTTTACAATTTTCGAATAGCTTCTGATTCGAAAATGACTCGCCGGCTATGCAAAGCCTCGTGGTGTTAATTCAGTCGCTAAATAAGTCCACGCTATGTTATCCCGACTTCAAATAAGTGTGGAAAGATTAGTTTGTTTTCTTATGGATGAGGGTGATATGACGTCAAAAGTGGAGGCTATACCTAAGGGCAGTGACATTTCACGAAAATATTTCGGGACAAGGTACAGTTCAAAACAATGTGGGGTCGTCCAGCTATTTTGATTGGCTGAAGCATGTTCTGGTCCGTGCTAATTGTTTGCGCACGAATCACGAAGGTGCAGTGTCGAAATTATGGAATCCTGAGTGGCTCGGTCAAATGCGGTAACGACACCACCAGCCAATCGAGGTATGTCAACAGCCGACGTGTATATGTAGTATTGAACTGTAATATGCGCCTCCTATTTTTTCGCGAAAAATCGGTGGCCCTAGCTATACCTATACGGTGACCAAAGATGGTCATTAAACACGACAAACAAAAAAAAAACGCGATTTGACAAACTAAAAAATTACCATTCACACATACGAATCAAGTCTTTTGTATTAAGTATTCACAAGTAAAAAAAAATAATTTTTCTAGCCCATTAAAAATTGCTACAGCCCTGCCCCAAAACAAAAGCCCAGTCTTACCCAACCAGCATTTCATCTCATCTAACTCATACATTCTTGGGGAGAATCTTGCGAATATTAATTAAATTATCAAAGATAATAGGTCATGCGGTATCATTTTTAATTCCTTAAAAATCTCACTTTATAGCATCCTAAAATAATGAATTATATTAACGCTTGAAGCCATACAAAATCCGCAAGTTACTGGTCAAGTTCTACTGTGTAATAGTCTGCAAACATCGCTCTCTCGTTTCTTATACGTACACAGAGCAATTTTTTTTTAAGTCAAAGGTTCATTAAGCTATTGCAAACCCACCATAAGCTGCTCGTTACAAGTAAACTGAATTCGCACACATGCCGAACAGCATATTGTTGTGCTCCCAGCTTTTATACCATACGACTAATCGGTAGACGGCATCCAAACTAAACTATCCAAAACAAGAAAGGCGCACGCATTTATAGCTTACCAGAGACTGGAATTGGCAGAAGTGGCCTACCCGAAATGATGTATATAGCATACATTTACGCGAGACTTTGTAGAGATGTGCAAAATGTGCGTTATTGTTCGGTAGCAAGCTTGACTTGACCACTTTATACGTAGCTGGACACAAACTGTGATTTTACTGGCTGCGGGCCTTCATAACACGTAATTTGCTGTGCGGCCGTTTGTAACTTCACCGTCGGATTTATATTACTAAAGTTAGTCATTTATACGAACACCCGATTTTCGCGAAAATATTTTCTATCTACGTGTATTTCAAAACACTTCAGCTCAGATCCACTTTCCACATTGGATGATTTTAACTGTTGCACGTCTGAGGTGTCACGTAGGTGTATCGGAGTTTCTTGATTCCGATTGGCCCAGTCAAATACAACATGTTTTCTGACAAAAACACGCGGCCAGTAACCAAAGGAAAGTTGCAGATGCGCACGTAGGCTATTGAAATCTAGCCTGCTTGGAGTGAGTAATGAGTAGAGACCTGAAGAATTCGCGGATTCATTTTGAGACAAGCTAGAACTCAAAACACTTGCGTTTATATAACTTTAGCCATTGGCCCATCCGGTATTTGACACTTCCTGGAGCATGCTGGTCCAATCGTCGCCTTCCACTGTGACAGCAAGCAACCAATGTGAAGTTGATGTCGGCATATTTGTTCATAAGACTGTATAGTCTAGCATGCAGTTCATTGAACTCGCGAATTTTTCCGGTCCCTAGCAATGAGATTTGGACTTCTCTTAACATCGAGGTGTTGAGAGCCGATGAGGGTGAAGCGAGGTGAGTATGGAGCAGCGTCGGAAAGCAAGGACGGGGTAAATTTGAGATCCCCAAGAAAACCCGCTGAACAGTGGAATCGTCCGGCACAACTCCCACATCCGAAAATCCGAGGGTCACTCTGCCGGGAATCGAACCAGGTTTGCCTTGGTGGAAGGCGAGTAGTCAAACCACTACACCACCGTGGGAATAGTGCCGGACGATGCCGCTGGTCGGCGGGATTTCTCGGGGATCTCCCGTTACCTCCGCCTCTCCATTCCGGCGCTACTCCATACTTAGAGCTAGTGATACTTCACGAAAAAATATGNATCTCCCGTTACCTCCGCCTCTCCATTCCGGCGCTACTCCATACTTAGAGCTAGTGATACTTCACGAAAAAATATGCGTACAAGGTAGACTTCAATACTATAAACAAGCAGTTAGTCTGTTGCCTTTGGTTGCTATATGCTCTAGGCGTTTTCATAGGGCCACTCAGAATTCGGCAACATCGGTAGGGCTCCTACTTGATTCGTGTGATTACAGTTAATACGTGTCAAAAAGCAATTCAGCCAATCATAATAAGTAAACGACCCTACACTGTTTTGAAGTATAACTTGTCTTGAAATCTTTTCGCGAAATTTCATTACCCATATCTAGAGACCTGAAAAATTCGCGAGTTCAATGACCTGTAGGCTATACTCTATTTTCGTATGCAAAATCATGCAGATATCACTGTTCATTGGTTGCTTGTTGTATTAGCGGAAGACGGTGATTCTGTCTGCATTTTACTGTGTATTTATTATAGGCTCAGAGTTGTCCAGGAGGTGTAATTTAACGGGCAGACCAATAGCATTGGCAATACAAACGTACGGGGGTTTGAATTCTAGCTCGTCCCGAAATGAAAACGCGAATTTTTCAGATATCTACCCATGTCCATACTCACCTCGCTTCAGCCCCATCGGCTCTCAAGACCCCGACTCACTTCACTCACTCAATGAACTTCCTCCCCATTTCACAGCTTGTTTAGCCCGCATCAAAGCTTGTTGCAGACGGTGTGCCTCCAACTCAGGTAGCCGCGCTCGTATATTACCGGGCCAGTTGACTAATTGTCGGTGGACTTAATTTGTGCGGCCCGTGAATATAAAAAATGTCCCGGCGACAGAACGTGTGGCGGGACGCAGCTGCGGCAAACGGAGTTCTTTAATAAATCGACGCAGCCACGCTGATGGCACGCGAAGAATGGATGGCTGGAAAGAAAGAGCTGGGGAAAAAAATACTCATCCAATGAATTTAAAGTTTAAGCACCGTTTCCGAAACGTACTTATTACCGCCTGGGGCGGTGAAGTTTAATTGTTAACAGTTGGCGAGAATGTACGTAGTCACGTGTGATATTATAGGTTAACGTAGATTCTGCCTAAATTTCTAGCGTCAGAAGCAGCAGATAAATACTATAAAACTGTTTTAGCACCGGGAAGTGTAAAAATTCAGTTTTTTTTTTAAACACAGACCTCCATTTCTGGAGTATATTTGTCTTGAGTTGAGAACTTAAACCTTAACCTTTTTGTTTATATATTTACACATTTCGCGTAATTAATTTAACTAGATGCTATTCTTGAAACGTGCATATTTTTGTTGATGTTACTTCCGTTAGTGGACAAAAAACATTTTTTTTTTTTTTCAAACACGAACGAGAAGTCTGAATTAACAACACAACAGCAACTAAACAGTCAAGGCAATATCGAAACAGCCACTGAATAAATGACAAAATCTTAAGTAAATCCAGCAATGTAACATTTCTGTGGTACCCACCTTTTCCCTTGATGCCATGCGCGCGTGCTTAATTTGCCTAATGCTTAACCTAGACCTGGAAGTAGCCTACTGAATCGCCGGTTGCTAAACATCCAACACGCCGACTGGCGGGGGCAGATGTGTGCAGCTGAAGTAGAAACGTGTGTATAGAAGTGCGCTTGTCGGGCAGTTCAACGAGATACAAACCCCTCGTGATGCNTTTTTTTTTTTTTTTTTTCCCCATCGCCCGGGGCCCCGTAGCCAATTAAGATGAGTTATGGATGTCCTCCTGACCTATCTCGTTTCGCATATCATTTCATGTGGTCCTGGTCGTTCCGATGCTTTTCGAACGTCATTCGCGACCGTTTATCGTACCGTTTACGCCCCTGTCGCCCGCCATGCGTGCATTACTGCGCCGCTGTAAAATCGCCAGCTTTATGCGCGAAGAGTTAACTGATGCTTGGGACGGCCGTGTTTACTAGTTTTTTTTTTTTTGTTACTAGACGCCGAGTCGTTTCTTATGCGTTATTCCCGCGCACGTTGAGGATGACGTTTAATTTTTACCTCAGCTGAAACATATGCTTGAAATACGGCGGTTAACTCAAATGCAATGTGTCTACTCTCTCAACAGGGGCCGCGGTGGCTGAGCGGTTAGTCTGCTCGCCTTCCGCCAAGGCGAACCGGGTTCAATCCCCGGCCGTGTCACTCCCGGATTTTCGCATGTGGGAATAGTGCCGGACGATACCGCTGGTCGGTGGGTTTTCTCGGGGATCTGCCCTTTACTCCACCCTTTCATTCCGGCGCTGCTCCATACTCACCTCAATCACCTCCCCCCCCCCCATCGGCTCTCAAGACCTCGCTGTTAAGAGCAGCCCAAATCTCTTCACTCTTTTCCCACACTCTTTCCGCACCCGGCAAAATTACGTAGCGATATGAGCGCTTGCAACAAGCCAGATGCGAAATATCTGCTTGTGTCTGTGGAGAGCCGAACATTTCATTGGCATTTACGTATTGCTTTCTGCATGTTTTCTGTTCACTTGTTCACAGAAAGCTCATGTGGTGTGCCGGTTGTCAATGGCCCGCTATGCTCAAGGACGTTGTCATATTCACGTCCACGTATAACAACAGTGAACCGAATCAATAGTATTTATCAGTTTATTAAGCTCACTATCGTATTTTATGATCAACCTGTTTTTTTCAACCCGGTGATATTTTTTGAAGGACAGATTTCTTATCTTATGTTCCTTGCTGACCAGACTTCAGAGTAAAATGGATTGTAACAAACTACAATATTCTAAAAGCAAGGGAATATAAATAAATGATTACCCGTATGGCTTACGGGCACAATGTTGAAAGCGTTGACCAGTACTTTCAAAAGCCCTGCTTATGATCTACTTTTATGTACATATTGTATCCTTCCGCCATATGTAAAATTAACACTACCATGAACCTCAACACTTAACTCTATTCATGCGTCGGTCATATAAAACTGTAAAAATGTTAGAAAAGTAAATATCTAAAATTTTTGGCAATTCTTACGCTTACATGCATTAAAAAAACAGAAAGCAAAAAAAAAAATAACTTAAAAAATGNAGAAAGCAAAAAAAAAAATTACTTAAAAAATGGTTTACCTAACATTTTCAGTTCAACGTTAAAACAAGGGACTACTTTCGCGTCACCGTTACCAACTTTACTAGGCTCATGCCAGTGTGGCCGTTAATAGGGGCAGTGACATTTTTTCAAAAGTTGATCTGAAGTGCGCAATTTACCGTTAAAATACCATACGTACATAACAGTGAGCGAAAGTTGATATGGGCGACGCAGGAAGCGACGGTGCATGCACTGCGCGCGACTTGAGGGCAAGGCACCACGTCAGCGACGTCCCTCCCTCCCCATGCCACTTGCTAGCACGCAGGGACGCCCTAGCGTCGCGACGCACACATGCGTGGCGCATGCGGGGGCCAACATCACCTCATATCCGCACGCCAGCCAGCCAGCCAGCCGGCCCTCTTGCGTCTATTAATACCGGTCCTCTCGCCCAGACCAGGATAAGGAACGCCACTGCACGGGTCTTTGTTACCGGGTGAAGACGCGAAAAATACTACTGGTAGGGGCCAACAAAATCTCGCTAACGTATTTTGCGAGAATATAGACTTCACGTATACATTTAACCTATTCTGACCTAGTGAACACTATCGTACACTGGGAAAAAAAATTGCTGCCACTGAGTATTTTGTTGGTATAGTCTATTCGCGATTTCTTCACACTTTTTTAAACACACATTTGAAAAAACTCACAATTTATTACATGTTCGGTAGTTTCCTAAATATGTTATGTAGTATCAAAAGCGTTTTATACCGTGTTAACATAAAAACACTTCATTTTTGGTAAAATTAAACTTTTACTTATATTTTATCCACAAATTATAATATTTCATATATAAATAATGCGAATAATAAAACAGGGATAAAATGGATGTGATGGTAATGCCTAGTCATAAATAATCCTTATGCAAAAATTTTTACACTGAGTGCTTACTTATGCTTTGCAGTATCCCTGTGGTTTTATTTTCTAAGATTTGTGGGACCGCGGTGGCTGAGCGGTTAGACTGCTCGCCTCCAACCAAGGCGAACTGGGTTCAATCTCCGGCCGGATCACTCCCGGGTTTTTGCAAGTGGGAATCGTGCCGGACGATACGCTGGTCGGCGGGTTTTCTCGGGGATCTCCCGTTTCCACCGTTATTGCATTCCAGAGCTGCTCCATTCTCACCTCATTTCACTCTCGTCGGCTATAAAGACCTCGCTGTTAAGAGCCGCCCAATTCTCTCACCTTTCTAATATTTTTTTGCACGAGGTTGAGTAATATCTAGCAGGGCTCCAAAAAATTTGGAAGTAACCATGATTGAGCTATATTCACACTGACAAANTGAGGTTGAGTAATATCTAGCAGGGCTCCAAAAAATTTGGAAGTAACCATGATTGAGCTATATTCACACTGACAAACTCTTTGTAGTGAACACGAATTTCTTTGTAGCCACCACAAAATAAATTTTTAATGGGGTAACTTAAAAAATTTTGTGCTGACCACAAAAAAAAATTGGCAGGTTGGATACCAACAAAACACATTGTGGCCACAGCAAAATATTTTTTTCAGTACTGTAAACGTGAAGGTTTATATTCGGCCTGCGTTATACACCGCGGGGCTCAGTGTCCAATGACTTTCCTGTTGGTAAATTATTTTAAAACATTATTAATGCTCTACGTCACACGATGCTGTACAGTATACCGTAAGGGCAACGATTTATTAATGACGCCCAAAATCTCGTGCACCTACCTCAATTTCTTTCTTTATTCTGGTGAGTAAAGAGCATAAAATAAAGTATCTGTCCTTCAAGATGATGAGTATGGAGCAGCGCATGAATGTAAGGGCAGGGGGAAACGGGAGATCCCCGAGAAAACCCACCAACGAGCAGTATCGTACGGCACGAATTCCCACTTGCGAAAATCCGGGAGCTACCCCGCCGGGAATCTAACCCGGTTCGCCTAGGTGGGAGGCGAGTAGTCTGACCACTACACCACCGCTGCCCCAGAACATGATGAACTTACAAACACTAGTCACAAGTATGGCTGGTGGTATGGGTGCTACAGGGCTATTAACTGACATTCGTAGGTATAAATGGTGATTTATGAGTGGGCAAGAAAAATGATGGCGTAGGTAAAGGGCATCTGCCAATGAAATGTTTTCCTCCTCACGGGCACATATAGACGTTTCGCATCAAGCCTGTAATAAGTGACATTTCTAATGCANAATGAAATGTTTTCCTCCTCACGGGCACATATAGACGTTTCGCATCAAGCCTGTAATAAGTGACATTTCTAATGCATAATAACCGCCAGCAAAAGTGTTTCATACCCATTATTAGACACACCCGACTTTCACGAAAAGACTTCCAAGCAGGCTAGATTTCAATATCCTATGTGCGCATCTGCAACTTTGCCTTGGTTGTTGGTTGCGTTTTTTTGTGAGCAAACATGTTGTGTTTGACTGGGCCAATCAGAATCAAGATACTTCGACACTAAACGTCCGTAATTCGCGGGTAGGCATCAAAGACGCGCAGCAGTTAAAACAATCCAATAGCGAAAGAGGATCTGAGCTGAAGTGTTTTGAAATACACCTAGAAAGTAAATATTTTCACGAAAATCGGTTGTCCCTACACATTTAGACAATTGTCTACATGTTGCAAAGTATGGAGATATTTTATCGGCTCTATACACTGCGAGGTTCAGTGCCCAATTATATTCCCGGAGGTAAGTGACTCGTAAACCGCGTTTCTGCTCTACTTTGTGGTTGGATCATATTACTGATCACCGTACACAAAGCCTTGAAGCTTAAGATTGTGATAACGAAATAATTTATTCTCCAGCTTAAGTAAAGCACGCATTAAAAAAATGTCTTATTTGCAACATTATAAATAATCATTAACCCCTTAAGTTGCAGATTAAGTTTTCGTTCCAGGTGTTCCAAAAAGAAAAATTTTTGGTCAGACAAATATTTACGAATTCCATGTAGTAACTTACACAATTGACCCTATGAAAATAATTTATATTAGCCAATGGCGCCGGCAAGAACCAATAATAACATATTGGTGTGCTAGCAAGAGCTAATAGCATTAACCAGGAAATAGACGCTGTATGTACTTATGCTAGTTTCTAACCTTGTACAGTTCTAACCATGATATTACGTGTTTGCAACATATACGTTAACGAGTATACTCGGGATAATGTGTTAAAATGTTAAAGTGGTAATGAAAAGGTTAAAAATACAGAAGTGAAAGAGACGTTTATCCTTCTAACTCCAGCCGCACACGCCAAAAAAATGTCATCAATGGCAGCAACAACCAATAAGCGCATGGTAACAGACTTGACGCCGGCGGCAGCCTAGCAAATAGGGGACCTTCAGCAGCAAGCAGTAGTCTGTGAGACAAAAGGCCCGTACACAGAGCACCGCGCAGCCAATCAGAGAATGGTTACGCCCACATCAAAGGAACCGCCACGCCAGGTAAAGGCTGTTCGCGGTAAAGTAAGCACTTTTGAAATCAACCTTTTAAAAAAAATTCACTACCCATAACACCGTAGGGGAGACTGGGTACGGTTGTAACAACTCGAATATTCTCAAAACTATCTATGG
>NQII01005673.1:80762-98696 GCA_002778355.1 Clitarchus hookeri | reverse complement strand
CACAACCTCGAGCAAGCTCTCTTCTCCTCGGGCGAAACAAAACTCGGGCGGCTGATAAATGAACCCGAAAGGGGCTCGGGAACGGTGAAAGCGGGAGGAGACAGCTAAAGGCCGAGTTGGATGGAACAAAGTTCTCCATTGTGCGAAAGAACGCCCATCGGAGGAGAAAAAACTGTTACTCTTCAAGGTTCTTCAAGGTACGCGTCCAAACCGACTGCACCTGCCGTTAATCAAATATCTTATATAGAACGCGGACGTGTGTGTATACACATATATGCATTTTAAAAAACCTACACGAACACCTCAAGGAAAATATTTTAGCATTGCATATAAGAAAACCGTAAACATAGAACGGAAAGTTTTAAATTTGCTTATAGTACCGAAAATGTTGTGTGCAATTAACATACGCGTTTGGTAATTTCTCCATGTACACTCATTGTCATAAAAATTGCTGAACCCAGAANGTTGTGTGCAATTAACATACGCGTTTGGTAATTTCTCCATGTACACTCATTGTCATAAAAATTGCTGAACCCAGAATTAGACGTCGAAATGAAATCGAAACTCGGCACATGCAATGATAACGTTGACACAAATGATTGGTTAAAACGTCGATAAAAATGGGCTGTTCGTTCAGGCAAAATTTGTACATCAGATAATCCATCGTAAGTACACTGTAGCATAACCTCTAACGTGGGCACATAGGGAAATGCGGTCCCTAGCATAAAGTAATAAAGGCCTCTAATGATATCCTGTAGAATATTGTCCCACAGTTATTGCTACTGCCACTCCAGATGCTGCAGACACACGAAAACACACGCTGATGGCTAAAACTGACGCACGAACTGGCTTCATGCATTTACTACAAGTGACAAGTTTGGAAACCGGACTAGTCAAGAAAAGTGTCAATAGCCTGTATGGGGTCGGGCGTTATCCTGTTAGAAAATTGCCTGTTAGAGCCGCGCAATGAAAGGAAACACGTGAAGTAAATGTATCACTATGTCCTTTTGATCGCTTCAAAAAAAAATGGAGAACCATAGGAGATTGCTCTCCACGTCACAATGCTACCAGTTCTGGCAGTGTGTCGCTCAACCATGCAACCCAGAAGTCCAGNTAGGAGATTGCTCTCCACGTCACAATGCTACCAGTTCTGGCAGTGTGTCGCTCAACCATGCAACCCAGAAGTCCAGTGCCCCTCCATACTCCAGTACAGTGTCATCCATGTCCAGGTAACTCATGGACTCGTACCTAAGACGATGGGTCGCCATTCCTTAGAGGTCCAACACACACTACTGGGACAAAACTACGACTGAAGCCACCATTGTCGAGGTGTCAAGAGAATGCAAATCTTCATTTGCAAATCCCCAAGCAATTGTGCGGTAGGAAACAAGGGCCATTCATGACGTTGTATATATCTGGATTGTGGAAAGAGATGCTGTTGGATGAGTTCGCGCCTGTTGTACGATGAATCGTACTTCTTTTCTAGTGGTATTTCTAGCTCGCCCAGAGCCTTCCTAGTGTACATATTTTCTTTCGTGTTCCCACTGCCACCCACATTATAGCACTAGGTTGTGAGCAATTATACGAAACTACCACTATGCCTCCCATAATCCAGCAATTCGTCCCCTATCGAAATAAGCAAGTTGTTCATAACTCTGTTGAATTGGTCGCCAAATGTTAGTTGCCTACTCACATATGTTGACCCCATACGTACACTGATTATACTTTAAGCAGTTCATCCTATGACAGTTCAACTTACTAAGTTTATAGTAGCGTTAACGCCCTCTGGTGGCAGCTCTACAAGGCCAATGGCAGCAAAACTTCAATCAGTTGAAATATAACCCGTAACCCGTAATGATGATTTGTAACAACTTTAGTCCATTTTGGATAAATCGTTCTTGTTGCGGCAACTCCATGGCAATGAAAGAACCAAACAGGGCATACATAGGGTGATATTTCCAAGGTTTGATTCAAAAAGTGTGAAGTGGCTGTGAATAGACTATACTCTGATACAATTACAGCGCACACCATAATATTATATGATGGCAACATTTAAGCTCGAAAATGCATTCGGAACCGAAAGGGTTAAATAAAAGTGGTTTAACAAAGCGCTGCTGTAACTTCAATTTTTCTTTATTTCGTTTTTGTGATATTTCTGTCAACATTTCCTTTGACTGGCTGAAATCCTTTAAGATGAGGACCACACAGTAGGAACTAATATTTTACGGCGTCTAGCTTGGAAGATAAACGACACGAGAAAATTTATCGTACAGTTCTTGGGTACTTGTTTTGAAGCAAATTAGCTACAAGGGGACAGTTTGTGAGAAGATTCCTTCGCTCTCTGTATCAAACGACATTTCGGCCGCGAAGAAGCCGAGCAAGGAGGTCTAGCGGCGTGGACGGGAGGTAGTGGAGAGACCTCGACTGCTGACAAATGGAAGGTGGAAGAGGCAAAGGGCAGATAGAAATTGGCGTCATCTGTCCGCGTCGAAATGGCGGCGGGGAACACCAAGATCAAGCGGCCGAAGCAACAATCGGTCCGGTTAACCGACCTTCCGAGAACTTGTTCGGAAGCGCCCCCACCCTCTCCCAAAAGAACTCTCTTTTTTGTAACAGATAGTGGCGCTGAAATTTCTTGGTCTATGATAACACGTGACGGCGACATTCCATGGGGGATTTGTGCACGCGGTAGCAGGCTCACGCCAGCAGCACTCTGAGAAAACATACAAACTGGCCAGTATGCGTTATTATTTAACCCGCTCAGTCCCGTGTCCATGCACATGGAATACATTGCTTACAAAGACACGTGGCCAGTAATCAAAGGAGGTTTGCATGTATGATACTGAAGCCTATCCTGTGTATGATTTTTTTTTTTGAGAAAACCAGATGTCTCTAGTTATGTCACCTCAACGGGAGATTGATCCGGCTCATGTTACGGGGTCGCACGGATACACGACTCAGTAGAAATGGCAAGTGCCAATGAACTCACGGGTTGTTGTCAGGTGTGTATAGAGCAGTGACGTTTAACTATGGTCATTAACGCGTTCAGTTACGACTTCATTTACGAGCTGAAGTGTTGCAATCGTTTAATTTTTGGGTGTGCACCGTACTAGTGCCGAGTGTGCTTCTCGCAACCATTGAACAACGCGCCGCGTGTCATTTGATGTGAGCATTAACCATTCACAGATGAGAGGTGCAGAAACTTCAATAGATTGAATTACCCATGAGGAAGGAGCTCAAACCACCGAATACTGATTCCCTTTGTTGTTTACAGCGCGAACCATAAATATCTTCCATGTGCAGCATGTCCTCGAAGGTGGACACGGGGACTGAACGGGTTTTAATATAACGCATATTTAGAAGGTCTGGCCATGACGAGGGTTTTCTCAGAGTGCTGCTGATGCGAACCTGGTACCATGTGCACAAATCCCTCGTGGCTTGTTGCTGACACAGATTGCCATAGTTATATTATATATAAAAATGAACACACACACACACACACACTGTTTGGAATCTAATAGAGGAGTTCGTATGGAACATGACGCTTGCGTTATTTTTTAATGGCACAATCGTAAAGAGCGTAAGTGTGTACCTGAAAGTACTTTTGTTTCTAATTTCTTTCAAGAGCGATGAAATGTTTAATTATATAGTAACATGCACAACATGAACGTGAGACTCCGTATATGTTAAAAGTAAAGAATTAGACCTACCTAGTATTTAGTTGTCACCTCTAACTAGTATTTTTGTCACCTCAAAATATTACAGACACGGGGAAAACAAATACAGAGTTTAGGAGTAGTCAGCTTTAGAAAATTATTATTTTTAAGACTGTAATATTCGTGTCCCCTGCCGTAGCTATACAACTGATGCCGTCTTCCGATTATCTTCCCGTCATAAAGCAAGGAAGCTTAATAGCTATTTAAAAAAAGCTCTTAATTGGTCGCCGCCCTTGTGTGTCTGTATTGTGTAGATAAGCACACGAAAGCGAAATGGAGCGCCGGGTACTTTGATCTTTTGATGTAAGAGTACTCAGCCGTTGACTGCCTGCGTGATACTCCGAGAATGACCCTTGTACCGGATGCGCTACGCGATAACATGGAAGATTCCGTAGATCGCTATCGTCCAGCAATTTCGTCTTTAGAAGAGTTGATTGGAGAATGACGTTGCATCACATTGCTGGTAAGTGTAAACACATTTTGCTACCTTAAGTGGCTGGAATTTGGAATGCCTCCATGATATTTCACGTCTATGACGAAGGTAACAAAAACCGACAGGTGTTGAAGACCAGCTTGCCAGTAAATTAATGTGTAAATTGTATGCCCGGTTTCGACGACCGTTAACGTGGTGTTAGTATATTTTAAAAGTGAACCAGTGTTTCATGAACCGTCGTTAGCATTGACATAACGTTAAATCCGCTGTTAAACTAACACCGCAACTTCCTGTAGTTAAAATCCTAACGCGCTGTTAGTTGAAGTACTACGGCTGCTAGAAGACATATTTTACAAGCTTATATTACTAAACGTGGTTTACAGAAACATGTTAGAACATCAAATAATTGTGAACGTATGAAGAAATTACTTCAGGAATCTGACGGCAGGAAAATTTCTTAAAAGATTCAGGGTATCTAACCTTGTGACTGCAATATTGCGGAAAGACATACAAATTTTCAAATTCAATCCTTAAAAAAAAAAACACCTTAAAAATAATAAAATTCAAAAAATTCAAAATATAATTCCAAGAATTTTTGCTTTGGAATTGTCAAGAATGAGTGCACAAGTTCCACCATCGGTTTGGAAACGATCTAAATTGTATCCTTTGCATGGCTTTTCTTTGCATCGCGTTTAATATTCTCGTAGCATTGCTTTCTTTCACAGTCTGTGGCGTTACATTTGCTGTTAAACTCGTCGGACAATGTCAATTACCATTTCTTAGGTGGTTTTTTTTAGCGATAAACCGTCACTGTTTTTTTTATCTGAAACTGTATTTTTGTATTTTGTAATTATATCAGCGAGAATACTATTCTCGTACTGTGTCAAATTACTTATTATTAAATGTTTGTCGCATTTATTTTCCATTTTGTACAAAATGTAGGTTATAATCCTTTCTATGTGATACTCTAGCAAGGTTATTAACATTATGTTAGTTAACTAAATATCTGCAGTGCTTCATGGTGAAACACCACTGTCTCTAACATCATGTTAAGGTGTAACATTACGTTAGCTAACATACTGTTAGTGACATTTTAACAACTACCGGTGAAAACTTTCTTAAGAAAGGAAAACATAAATGTGTACTAACGATGTTATGAAATGTTCAGAAAAGTTACAAAGAAATATCATGGACGTTAGCACGTATTTATTTATAAAGTAAATAATTTAATGTAATTACCTGCAACAGTTTGTTACTCGAATGAACAAAATACGTTGCCGAAACAGTTACACTGTCCATGTTCTCACAAAGAAAGTGGTTTATACATTTTAAGAAAGAAAAAAAAATTGTAAATGAGATATTGACAAAAATTATTCTTTTGCCAAGAAGAAAGACTTCGTACCATGACTTTAGCAGGTCATTAATAAAGCATTTGTTTCGTTATTTTATCAAAAGCATTGGGAATGTTTGCGGATGTTAATCAAAATTCATAGCAAAATTCAGGAAAGAAAAACACATAAAAATTGTTTTCAATTAGAGTTGAAAAAATTTGGAAATAACCTCGACTATAAAAAGTTTGTTTATGCGGAAATCGATGTAAGCATATGAAACCTGTGACAAAGGCATGGGAAAACAATTATCTAAGCTCAAACAGAATCGCTCTTATTGACATGTCCATATTGCGATGTGTCATATTTATTTATACCTATTTACATTTGAAAGCATTTACAGACTAGCATAAAATTTGCGTCCAAAACCTAAACCATATAAGCCCTGTGTGAAAATGGAGATGAGTATCTTATTAACAAAAATCTCTCCTACGAAAGTTTACTTGAACAGCATGTCCTAAAGACATTTCGTCTAAAATTATTTGGCCCAATCACTTGGCCTAAAATTATTTGGTTTGAATTCACTTCCCTTAAAGCCTAATTTTACGTAAAGTGGTGTGAAACCGAACGCTAATCAAGTGTGTTAGTCGCTTTACCTGATATGCTAAATCAGACATCAACCATTTATTCAGCACATGACACGTACGAAGGCAACAACATTCAAATATACAGAAATGCCTATGCTTAATTTGAAAACCTCCCAAATCTCTCAACTCAAATCAACTTGTATGGTTTGTACAACACTTAAACGGAATTTCAAACTTACTAATATACTGAAAAGCACATAAGACTTCGTATTTATGGCAGCTGTACAACGTATGTTTTGTGTTTGTGCGTCGAACATCACACAGATTTAATATGGTCGCGATTTATTACTTTAGGCATTGGTTATCAAAAATGGCTGATCTTAGAATTCAGTAATTTTGTTTTAACTGGTTGCACAAGGAGATGGTTTTCGTAATACCCATTTCGGAGTAGTGTTGCGGCATATGCTTAAATTGCGCCTTTCCACTCTAAACTTCAGATTAAAATATCGACTAAAACGTTTTTGTAAAGATAAATTATAACTGTATCGGCACCCTCGCTGAAAATTTGCAAGTGCCCTTCTTCAACGTTCTTGTAGATACTTTGTAGATATCTTATCCGGAGTACATTTATAGTCAATTCACGGTTACTTCCAACTTTTCTGAAGCCTTGCTAAAGTTCTACTTTCAAGCTATTCCTCGGCCTCATGCAAACAAAGCTTAACTGAGATTGGAAATAAATACAGTATCGTAAACAGAGGGCTACTNGCTATTCCTCGGCCTCATGCAAACAAAGCTTAACTGAGATTGGAAATAAATACAGTATCGTAAACAGAGGGCTACTTATAGCGATTTTTTTTATGACTTTCACACTTTTTAACAACCACATTTATGAATGGGCAACAAAATATCGACTTTCATTTCTGCCTAGAAAAAAAACATTTAAATTAAAGTATTAAATATTTTTTTTTAAAACTAGAATCTAGACAACTGCATACATGGATACCAATATGACAACAACTTAGGCCCCCGGCTCGGCTTCACCTANAAAACTAGAATCTAGACAACTGCATACATGGATACCAATATGACAACAACTTAGGCCCCCGGCTCGGCTTCACCTATTATGAAGAAGTTCTTCGTTTTCGTGTCATAATTTCAGTTTCAGAGGTATTATTGGAAATGTTTGACTACAAAATATTATAATTTACTAGTTGTTTAATACTTTTGTATCTAATTTTCACTGTGTTATTTCCTGCCTGCAAAAAAACAGAGATACATTCATAAAATATAAATATGTTCCTGACTTGTTACAATTAGCAGATTGTTGTAATTAAATATACAATGCAATATTAAAAGTGTGTTATATGTTGTAAGTTGGCAACACTGAAANTTAGCAGATTGTTGTAATTAAATATACAATGCAATATTAAAAGTGTGTTATATGTTGTAAGTTGGCAACACTGAAACCAATTGATTAGCTAGCTATCAAGCTACCGTAGCAGTGTCATGGCGCTATGTGCCGTGTTAATATATATTGTTCTTTCTGCAAACTAATAAATTAGTTTAGTCAAGTAAATACGGAGTATTTCTTTATAAAACCTACACAGATAACATACAATTAAAATTAAGTACAAGAATATTAAACAACTCGTAAAATGTAAATTTCCTATGATTGTACATTGCCAGTAATTATTACTATGAATCCGAAATTATGACGCGAAAACGAAGAATTTCTGCATAATAGGAGAAGCCGAGCCTTAATATGTAATCGCTCCACACCTTACTGGACGTGTGATGGAGTATGTCTCCGGTGCGACAGAAAGATGACGCGCGCCAGACAGCAGGAGAGATAGTCGGGACTGATAGCAACAGATGGGTCAGTATCCTTGAACATGACATCTGCAGGAAGGAACCCAGCCTTCCTCGGTCCGCCGCCCAGGCTAAGTGGAAATTCTCTGCGTGCGATGAATCATCTTCAAGTAATCTAGTTTTAGGTGCGGCTACGCTACACGAAGGGTCCAAAGTGTGCTAATGAACTAGCGAAATGGCTGCGGCGTAAACGTCCTGAGATCTCTCGTGTCTTCCTTTCGGCCCGGTTCGTTAAGCAGGTTTCACACGACGTAGCACGAGTGCAAAACCGTGCGCGAGATGCCGACCTCGCAAGAGAATTTCTTGCACACGGTCGTGTACGAGGCACATCTTGCGCGAAACGAGGAGATGGAGCATGTCAAAATGTTTTCGAGCAAAACAACGCAAGTTGCAAGGAACTAATGAACATGTGTACAGCAAGTCACGTGGCCTGATGTACATAGAAATATTATACAATTGCTACACTTCAGCTTACTTAAGAGAGTTGGCTACAAACATTTTGTTATTTTAACCCACCCAGTGTACACAACTCTGTACATTATGCATTTGTAAGTAATTTTTGGTGTTTACTGCACACTGCTAAACCTAATTATCAATTATCTCCCCTGTGGATACATTATTAGCAAACGGTCATACTAGTCTAGGTCATAATTAATTCATTAAATTAAAATTAAAATTGGAAAATTAAAATCACAATCTGCGGTGTGCGAAGAGGAACACAGGAAAAGAACACATTACTGGAAAAAAACTATTAACGCAAAGCACTCATTTTTCGCGCATCCATCATACACTAACATGTTTTCAAAATTAAAATTATTATTTCTGGCGGAATAGCTAGAAGGAAGTGCAGCGTTAAAGCACCTTCATATTATGTTTTGTAACATCGTGGCTGTTTGGTACGCCTACTTATCGGGGCTATTAACCAATTCTGATGCGGGAGAGAACTTATCTTCGAAGCTGGGTGTGAACTCGTTTCGAACGAAATTTATTTGACATTCCCGTACGAAATCTCGCATGAAACTCATTTTTCGTCGTCTGAAACCTGCTTTAGTATTTCGTGGCGAGGCAGTGCGACTATGGAACCAGATTTTCAGTAACTTGAATGCAACAATTTCGCAGGATTTCACACATGACACATGCAGGAATGATCGAAAATAATTGTGTAATCTGGAAGTAGCTGAAAGTTAACAACGACAAAAACCGTGACTAGAAACACGTCGTATTCGCTAAGAGATCCACGTAGATTAGACATAAATATCCCGTGTGGAAACCTACACTTANATTTTTCGTCGTCTGAAACCTGCTTTAGTATTTCGTGGCGAGGCAGTGCGACTATGGAACCAGATTTTCAGTAACTCGAATGCAACAATTTCGCAGGATTTCACACATGACACATGCAGGAATGATCGAAAATAATTGTGTAATCTGGAAGTAGCTGAAAGTTAACAACGACAAAAACCGTTACTAGAAACACGTCGTATTCGCTAAGAGATCCACGTAGATTAGACATAAATATCCCGTGTGGAAACCTACACTTATTTTGGTTATTGGGCGTTGTGCGCATGTGTAGGGTAAGTGTGTATGCATGCATATAAATAGGCGCGTGTGTGTGTTATGTGTGTTTGTATATATATATATATATACATACATATACAGGATGATTCTAAAATCACGAAACAAACAAACATGNAGTGTGTATGCATGCATATAAATAGGCGCGTGTGTGTGTTATGTGTGTTTGTATATATATATATATATACATACATACATATACAGGATGATTCTAAAATCACGAAACAAACATTGAGGGGTGATAGAACTCACTAAAACAAACAATTATTGTATAGGAATATATGGGCGGAAGTGACGCGTTGAGGCACAAACACAAAAACATAACACATTAAAGGAAACATAAAATGTTCATTAGCAGCATACTTAACGAGTGATTCCCTGCAGAAAAAGTTAAAACTGTTGCNCACAAAAACATAACACATTAAAGGAAACATAAAATGTTCATTAGCAGCATACTTAACGAGTGATTCCCTGCAGAAAATGTTAAAACTGTTGCTGGAAATGCATCCACCAACAGTCACGCATGCTTGGCGACCTCTACATACGGCGTGATTGGCTAACAATGGTGGCGTGAGTGGAGTATATATATATATATATATATATATATATATAAATTACTGGGCCAATCAGCTTCAAGCTACTCAGGCAATGGACATCTTTGATTCGCAAGAATGCGTGTAGCAGTGAAAACCAATTGAGAAAGTGAATATTAGCTAAGTGTTTTGAAATACAATTGTACAGAAGCTGTTTTCGCAAAAACAGGGAGAGTATAGTGAAGAGATTTGGGTGTCTCTTAACAGCGAGGTCTTGAGAGCCGATGAGGGTGATTGAGGTGAGTATAGAGCAACGCCGGAATAAGGGTACTGGGGAAACGGAGATACCTGAGAAAACTCGCCGACCAGCGGCATCGTTCGGCACGATTCCACATGCGAAAATCAGGGCGTGACCCGGCCGGGAATAGAACCTGGCTGCAAAAACAGGATGTCCGTAAGCATAAAACAGCAAACGCACCCCAATCCACTCACCCCCTGGGAGAAAAAAAACGCTGCTTTAAATACTTACGGGTCTGGTGGCCAAGTGGTGGCTCGTCGTCCTCTCACATTAGTGATTCGGGTTCGATTGCCGGCAAGATCGGTAACTGGCTTTCCGCATGCGGGAAACGTGGCTGACTCGCCACTGGGGGATCTGTTTTCTCGGAGTACTGCCGCTTCCCTCGCCGTTGGAATCCGTCTCATCCATCACACACACACATACACACACACACGCGCGTGCACATGAAATTCATTTTCCAGGCTGTCTACAGCGTCAGTTATGTTCTGGTAGCCGGCTCCATTGTCCGTCAAATTTCTCTCGTGCGTCATCCGCGACCTTGTCATCGGATAGGAACAAGGCGCGGTTATTTCATAAACTTGTAATATTTATGACAGAAAAAACAATACTTTAGAAACACCTGCTTAAAATTAAAGCTTCCCTTTTCATGAAAATCATCGGCAGTTTCTACAGATGACAATTTTTGGATTTAAAATTACGTTATTTGTATCCACACCGAACAAGTTTGCGTAGTAGTAACCGGCTATAGTTAGAGCCACTTGTTTTTCGCGAAAAGATTTGAGCGGAGGCTAGACTTAAATTTCCTATATGGACACTTGCAGCCTTCCTTTGGCTGTTGGCTGCTTGTCTTCACGTAACGACAGTGTGTTACATGAGTGAGCCAATCAGAATTAAGTTTCTTCGATACTAACAGTCCGTGATTCGTAGGCAGACAGATAAGATACGTAACAATTCAAATGCTCCAATCATGAAAGTGGTTCTGAACTGAAGTGTTTTGGAGATCAACTTGTCCTGCATTTTTTCCCTAGCTATAGTATATTCGCTGTTTCTTCACGCGTTTTAAATCAACCCTTAGAAAAACCACCCTTTCATGACGCGTTTGCTTGTTTCCATAATTGGTCATGAATCACAAGCGTTTTATACTTTTGTTAACATTAAAGTTCCTTATTTTTTGGCTGAATTGAACTCTTAATTATATTTCATTTACAAATTATAATGTTGCAGTTATAATTAGTATGAATAGCAACAGTTAGATAATAGGTGTGTTGGTAATGTCTAGTAGGAAATAGTCCTATTTCAACATATTATTAAAGTGTATTCGCACGAATGCGGTGCGTTGTCCCTCTGACGTATTTTTCTAAACGAAGTTAAGCTTTTTTTTTGCACGAGGCGGGGGAATATCCTAAAGTAGAACTTTAACAGGAATTCAGAAACGTCGGAAGTAACAGTGAATGGATTCAGGTCGAAACACACTAGAGTCACCCTGATGTCAGTCACCNGAATTCAGAAACGTCGGAAGTAACAGTGAATGGATTCAGGTCGAAACACACTAGAGTCACCCTGATGTCAGTCACCCGTGGTTTTAGCACTTCGACGGCTACACACGTTTACGTGCATTCAGGGCAAACTAGAAGCGAAGGGTCGGTAACTACCACTGCATGAACTGTTGATCTCTTTTCACAGAGAAGGTAAGTGGAGAGAAGAAATGGCGTGGCGGTCCCTTTGNGCTGCCAGCTGGCAAGTGGTGAACAGGCGCTGATTGGCGACCGGCATTCCGTCCGACATATCTCAGGTCAGGGACGCCAACTTGCTGGTGTGCGCGTTTGGAGTTCGCCAATAAGCGGCTGTTTATCCTCTGTGTTCGTAATTACTCTGTAAGGTAGCTGTTCATTTATTTGCAAAAAAAAGTAGCAGTTTGTTTATTAAATTTGTACCACATGCTCTTCAACGTGTAGACATTATTTGTGACTATTTTTTCCTCTGATAAAAATTGTTTAGGTTGGATAGTGTTTGCAAAATGACACGTTAAAGTATAAATTGTATTGTTTTTGTAATATGCAAATAAAATAAAACCAAACTATTTGCAGAAAATTTAACAAGTACAGCTGAAAGATCTTCTATTAGTTCACTTTAAGGCATGTTAAGCAAAAGTTATTTTACAAAAATTCAGCAGCAGCTACAAATAAATAATATGCAAGAATTTCCTCAATTTCAGCAATTTATTTTTTAAATTTCACAAATATTTCCTTGTACGAATTTATAGATATCGTGAAGTAACTCTTGGCATCTTCTTTCAGTGTGAATTATCTCATTTCTGAAAGTAAGTTAGTTTTGCACATTCCTAAAACTGTAAAATTGTGTCTTTGGAATGTATTTTTGCAAAAACTGTGTACTGAAGGAAAAAAAAAACATTCTTGTGAGGGAAAAGTAATTACAGATTTTTAAAAGTTGAACAATACGTGGTACAAATATAAAATAACAACTTTTTTGTGGCCGACACCCTTAAGGGCGCCGCTTACTTGGTGATTTTTAGCGCGTTTGAGGCAGGGAAGCACGGGAGCGATAAGGGCGACACTGACACGAGCGCCGATGTCCCTTCGCTTCTACGCGCAAGGCGCTGACTTTAAGCGGTGACCCTATCATTTTATTGGTGGAAAGTCTGTACCAAAGTCCAATGCAAGTCCCTATAATAGTTTCCCACGTTTCCAACGTGTATATTATGAAACACGGCAGTGTGAAAAAGCCGTTTTTAGCTATGTTGGAGGGCTCGGAAATAGCATTTATAATGTACAGAACGTATTACAGTATACGTACCTCGCCTGAAGTGTGTTTTATTTTCGTGCATCGGTATAATGGGGACACATTTAATGGTTTGGCAAAAAAAAAAAAAAGCTGATTTCAAACACACTACAACGCTATTCATGTTGAATCCCAGGCGACATAATATTATGTCGTTATACGAGAAAAACGTTCAAATCTTCAGCGGTGGAATCAGGCGACGAAGCTGCAAGCTGTAGCGATGGGCGTTGCAGCGTGATGGCGGCGTGGCCATGCACGGGCTGCGGTTCGGCGCAACCTTGCGGCGGGCTCATCACTTGTCCTGACAAATGTTCCCGCCGCATGATAACACACTCTAAATATAGACGCGCGCAGAGCGAGGGCCCTCCGGAGATGAGAGAGAGAGGGAGTGGGGCGGAGGAGGCCATCAAAGGTCCGGTACCATCTTCCCCGCGCCGACGTGGGGGCCGCGACAAAGAGCGGCATTCTCCGCGGAGCCGCGTAGACGGCTGGCACCGGCCGGTGCGAGGCCAGCGAGAGTGAGACATGCAGTCCGCCGCTCGTTTCCGGAGGTCGCCGACGACTGCGGTTCGCTGTTCCCGGCCCCACACGACATAAAAAAAAAACAAGTACGGAGGCGAAACGACCGCGTGCATCGGGAACTGCATCCGCGGGGGCACGGGGAATTTGCTCCACTAGCAGGGGCGGCACGGGTGGTACAGCACTCACCAATCAGTATGCACCTGGAGAATAACCCCCAGGTTGCTGGGAGAGTCAGGGTGGATGGCAGGATTGACGCGCGCCAAACTCACCCTCAGAGCAGCTCAGCGGTAAAACAAAANCGACGACTGCGGTTCGCTGTTCCCGGCCCCACACGACATAAAAAAAAAACAAGTACGGAGGCGAAACGACCGCGTGCATCGGGAACTGCATCCGCGGGGGCACGGGGAATTTGCTCCACTAGCAGGGGCGGCACGGGTGGTACAGCACTCACCAATCAGTATGCACCTGGAGAATAACCCCCAGGTTGCTGGGAGAGTCAGGGTGGATGGCAGGATTGACGCGCGCCAAACTCACCCTCAGAGCAGCTCAGCGGTAAAACAAAATATGCTTTGTGATCACATACAACAATAATCAATCAAAGACTGATGGTATGCAAAGTAATAAAAACCAAAAGTAAAAATCACGTGGCCCGAGAGAGCCAAAGGAAGAAAAGTTATAAGATAGAAAACGCAATAAGCTAAGGGAAATACTTATATCCGTGCATTACCCAGAAAGGTCATAGTCGCGGGGGTGAAAATAAAAAAAAAAGCTTGTCTGGCTTTTGGCTGGCCACAAAAAAAATTAGGGACCTGCAAAATTTACGTTGTCCTTTGGCATCGCGATAACTTCACAAACCTGTGAATACTGGAGACAGTGTCGTTAGTTCAGCCGCTTCTGTCTCAGTGTGAAGCCAT
This sequence comes from Clitarchus hookeri, assembly GCA_002778355.1. Taxonomy (NCBI): domain Eukaryota; kingdom Metazoa; phylum Arthropoda; class Insecta; order Phasmatodea; family Phasmatidae; genus Clitarchus; species Clitarchus hookeri. Next base: position 84,125 of record NQII01005673.1, on the reverse strand, counting down.
TCCCTTCTGAAAAGACTGCGCATCATTCGGGTGCGCCATTGTGACGTGTACGTTCATTGGCGCGACGTTTCTCAGGCCGTGTCAAATGAAACATTGTGCAATAAACAANGCGCCATTGTGACGTGTACGTTCATTGGCGCGACGTTTCTCAGGCCGTGTCAAATGAAACATTGTGCAATAAACAACACAGCGCAATTTACACGTGCTTAAAACACAACTTGTCACCAAAAAAATAAAGCTAATTTTGCAGATCTCTACCAATCAGCAGAGACTCTAACATTTCCCGTTATAAAACAGCACAACGCTAGGCTTCGCAGTCATATAAATACTCAGGCGGAACTCATATTCTCATTGGCAATTACCACAGTCAGAACCCAGATCCCTGTTCAGCTTGGCGAAACGGAATGAAACCACCAATTGTGCTACATATTAACTATTGGTGCAGAGTTCTGAGTGAACGAACTAGCGGAGGTTCAATGACAGACACGAAGATAGCATCCTTTCAGGGTATGACATATGATAACATTNGCGCCATTGTGACGTGTACGTTCATTGGCGCGACGTTTCTCAGGCCGTGTCAAATGAAACATTGTGCAATAAACAAAACAGCGCAATTTACACGTGCTTAAAACACAACTTGTCACCAAAAAAATTAAGCTAATTTTGCAGATCTCTACCAATCAGCAGAGACTCTAACATTTCCCGTTATAAAAAAGCACAGCGCTAGGCTTCGCAGTCATATAAATACTCAGGCGGAACTCATATTCTCATTGGCAATTACCACAGTCAGAACCCAGATCCCTGTTCAGCTTGGCGAAACGGAATGAAACCACCAATTGTGCTACATATTAACTATTGGTGCAGAGTTCTGAAGTGAACGAACTAGCGGAGGTTCAATGACAGACACGAAGATAGCATCCTTTCAGGGTATGACATATGATAACATTNAAGTGAACGAACTAGCGGAGGTTCAATGACAGACACGAAGATAGCATCCTTTCAGGGTATGACATATGATAACATTTTATGATAAAATCTAAACGCGAAATGGTAAGGTCATGCATTGTTATGCATGGTTAGATACCTGGAAACAGCTCGAGTTTGTTTTGACGCAAAACTAAACTTGACAGTTCTGTATAAACTCTAGGTGCTGTCATTTTTTTGTTATTGGCTGGTGCCTTCATGATGAGCACTGAAGGCTGTTTAAGTGGCAAAATGTTTTTCTGTATTTTCCTAGGGATGTCCCAGGGATGAGTGTACTCCTCAACCAGGGACATTCGTGGGTAGAACTTTTGGCTGTACATTTCGTATACGAAAATTACTTAAACTGCACATCGTTTGGACATCCCAGGGACGAAAGTTCCCCCTTCCTACGGTCGTCCGAGAGATGTAGTTGTGCTGGTAGGGAACTTCTAGTGGATTTACAGTTTAACTTCTGGCTATTTTTAATTTAAATTTTATTGTAAAACTTAAAATAAAATTACGGCGCAACCAATTGAAGAATTTTCATGAAATTTGTTTATTTCATTCTACTGACATCAGTAACTATTTTAAACTATACCAGACTATAACAATTACGCAAAATTTTAAATTTTGTGTTCTAAAATACATAAATAATAAATTCCTTTAACTCCTGTAATTAAAGTGTGTGAATCAATTTTCCATGTTTTTATGCTTCAATCAAACTACTATTGTATGTAATAAAACAGATTTATAAAATACCCTAAAAATATGGAAAGTCATTTTGGGCACTTAAACGCCCTTAAGGCCGCTCGCTGCCTTACAAGCCTGCAGCCACGAAGTGTAAGTGGGGAATCAATGTTAAAGAGGTTTAATCTCATTGCATAAATTTTAAAGATAATAGTTTCAAACAAAAAAAAANAAGTGGGGAATCAATGTTAAAGAGGTTTAATCTCATTGCATAAATTTTAAAGATAATAGTTTCAAACAAAAAAAAAATATGCTACGTGACATTTTTGGAGGAATACTAGCACGTTACAGAATTCCTGCCAATTTTTATGTTCAAAATATTATTTTCAATTTTTTTTAGCAAAAGTGTTGAACGAATAAAATTCTTGGAAATTTCTTCGCGTGGAAGTATTCTCTGAGAAAGTTACGTTGAATAGTATTTGTTTGAAACTGTCATCTTTGAAATTGACGCACTGAGATTGAATTTCTTTAACATATATCCCGGCTGCAGACTTGGTAGGCAGAGCCCTTAGTACTGTGTACCGGATTGTCTGTTGTTCGCTCGATCTCTTACTACATGTGTATTACAGCTCGAACTCACGAAATTCTCAATTTTTTTTTTTTGTGGTTGAAGTCTCGTCGACAGTGGGGCCATCTGGTACGAAGCCAAGCAATTGAGCGTAGAAGCGACGGAGCACTTGATGCGCGTGTTAGTGTAGCCCTTATTTCTCTATCGCTTCTATGCCTCACTCGTAAGTATAGGGTATAGGTTTGTTGCCTTACGTCCAGGGGGTCTGAATTCGATTACCGGCACCGATCCGTGGAATTTTTCGATATGTCTGTCTGTCATCCATACAACAGTTGAATTGAGAGATTTCGACGTCTCTTAACAATGAGGTCTTGAGAGCCGATGAGGGTGAAGCGATTTGAGTATGGAGGAGCGCCGGAATGCAAGGACGGGGGAACGGGAGATCCCCGAGAAAACCCGCCGACCAGCGGCTTCGTCCGGCACGATTCCCACTTGAGAAACTCCGGAGTGACCCGGCCGGGGATTGAACCCGGTACGCCTTGGTAGGAGGGGAGCAGTCTAGTCGTTCAGCCACCGCGGCCCCTCCATACAACAGAATACGTAAGACTGCACAAGTAAAAAACCCACTCAACGTCGAACTCCAGTCACACATGCCAGCAAAATGGCGTCATTGGCCACAGACATGACGAAACACCGTTCGCCAATCAGCGCCTGGCAACCAGCCGGCAGCCCAGCCAATAGGGGAGAATCTTATCGCAGCACGCAGAGGAAAATCAGGCAAAAGCCCGTTTCGATAGCCGCACGCAGCCAATCAACGAATGGATACGTCCGTATCAAAGGAGCAGCCACAAAATTTCACTTATGCATAGGCCTGTTTACCTAGCGGAAGACAACGACAAGCCACCACAGAATCATAATGGGTAGTCGCCGCGTGGGTGCGACACAATTTCTATTACCACGATGATACGATACCTGCTTTTGGATTGTCTACTGATAACATTAGTTCTTAAGGCCATCTTACACTCTCAAAGTTGTTACAAACTTCGTAAATTCATTTTATTACGTGTTATTTTGTAGATGTAAATCAATGACAAATTATTCACACTGTAATATATAAGTAAAGGTAACTGCATTATAATTATACT
>NQII01005673.1:55776-80718 GCA_002778355.1 Clitarchus hookeri | reverse complement strand
TATATATATATATATAATTTCGTAAATGAAAAATTTTTACGAAAATTAAAAATAAATACTAAATAATAAGTTACCAGGCGACGTATATCAACAGCTGAATAAAACATAGTATTATGCATATGAGTGAAGTAAATTTTACACACGTCCTCTGCTTACCACCATGTTTCGACTCCAAACCCTGGTGTGATTTAGTTTTCGAATAAACAAGTTATCCGGATCGCACTATAATCAGGGAGATTATGTGTTTATTCTTCTTATGCTTAACTACAGGGCAGATAACTACACAGAGGCGAAATATCAGTGCACACACACACACACATTCTCTCTGATAGGCTGTGCGAAGCTCTGAGAACGGGTCCTGTGTCTGACTGGGTACTGCATGTTGCGAAATGTCTCCTTATTGCTGATCCACCGGCCGGCGAGTACATTACCAGGCTCTGATAGGAGAACGACGTTTCAAGATGTTGCTGGCAAGTGACACTATTTTGGTGGCGTATTGCGACTGTTTCACCTGTGTGTAATGTTAAGTTACTTTGTGCCAAAGTATTGTATCATTGCAACACTTGAGCCCTTGGGCTTAGGACTCGGCTTTACCCCTTTTGCAGAAATTCTTCGTTTTCGCGTCATAATTTCGTATTCATGGTAATTACTGACAATGTATGATTATAGAAAATTTACATTTTACGAATTCCTTAATATTTTTGTGCGTAATTTTAATTGTGTGTTATTTTCTTGTTGTAATTTTCGAGAACATTTTTATATTTTATTAATAAGTACCTACTCGATATTTTACAACAAGCAGGTAACAATTACGCACAAAAAATATTAAACAACTCGCAAAATGTAAATTTTCTATAATAGTATATTGACAGTAATTACTATTAATCCGAAATTATGACGCGAAAACGAAGAATTTCTGCAAGAGGGGCGAAGCCGGGCCTTAAATTAATTCGTGGCCGAACAGATTAACACAGCAGAAGGTAAATAAAAATACAGGCTAAATGAAGTGGTGAGAGAAAATACAGTTGTCATGCACCCATCAAAGAGTAAAGAGGGTCGAATTTTCATTACTACAAACGAAATGAGCACAACGATCGATTGCAGGCGACCTTCGTTGATATTTATATCTACAGATATATAGAACTAAGAATTGGAATAAGGCAATGGGAGGCTGTTCCCCGTATTTGTCACAGTTAAATAAGTGGGGAATGTTATAAGGGAGACGTCAAAGAAAAACCGCAGAGGAGCCAGGCTAAATGGAAGTAACATATGGTTGACATATTTGAATGACACATCTGTATTGTCGGTGACGCAGAAATTGTGGAAACCGAAAAAGAACTGGGCCAGAATGCGAAGAATCTGGAGTTGCGTACAAAAGAGAAAAAAATACGAAGAGGCAGAGATGAATAGGAGACAAACAACAATGACCGGGCAAACACGAAATATAACAATTTGGGAAGTTTACATATGTTGATTGTAAATCACCGTCGCCATTAAACTTCACGGGTAGCATCGCGAGGCTTGGTTCTGAGGCCAAAATAGCGCGAGACAAGACATCTGGGCTAGAACTGTAGCTGACTCGTGGTGTTAGAATGGTGCGGAGATAGTTTTTNAAATAGCGCGAGACAAGACATCTGGGCTAGAACTGTAGCTGACTCGTGGTGTTAGAATGGTGCGGAGATAGTTTTTTTATAGCAGAAGCGTGTCTGTAAAACTGAATCAGACTTGTATAAAATGTAAGCATCATAACACGCGTAATAATACCGAATTGTAGGAAGTTTTAGTGTGCAAGAAAAAAAACGTAATGCGGTAACTTAATGGCGGTAAGACAAGAAAGACACGGGAGATGAAATAATCACACGAAAGAGATTTTTGTTATGTGCCAATGTCATATGGCAACACACAGACATGGACGAGGTCACTTCTACGGCAGCGACTGCTCTTAGAACGAGGTACCCTGGCGTATAGTATCCATCCCTCGATGAAATGAAATATGGCGACAACCACCATTGACATATGCAATTAATATGAAGGACAAGCTAGACGTAAAGCAAAATATGAAGGCAGAACAAGAAGGGCATGCCAAGTATAAGGAATAAGATAAAATAAATACACACACGGCACACAGAAGGTTAACAACAACCCACACAGTACAGGCTATCCACCGGATGTCCTAATTAGATCCACAATATCAGTCATCCAAGTCCTAAAGTGAATCTCGAATGTATATCCTTTGGATATCCAGTAGTACATACCGGTTTGTACTACTTACTGGATATCCTTTAGATAGTACTAAACCACCAATGGCCATTACTAAAGGTAAGTGACGACATCTAAAGATGTATATAGTGCATCCAAAATATCTATATCACATTTTGGATATTGGGCGAACATTTGGATATTTTTTGGTAGTATTGCGAATGTAACTTTGCTATTCTTGGATGTCCTTGGATATCCTGAATGTCTGAGAGTGTCTTCCGTCAGATATTCTTTATATGCCTGTGTGCTATATGGGAAGGCCTCTGGCAAGCCTCTAAAAAGACGTTCAAGCTATACGGAGTAGCACTGAGAGAAAGACCTAGATATAAATCCCAAATAAATGTACTTGAAAAGTATTTGTTTACACTGGACAGTATTTATTTCTGTCAACTAATCTGCTCTTGCCCCAAACATCTGCACTCGTTCCCTTGAGCCAAATAAAGCTTTTAAAAATAATTTGTTGAGCCAAACATTAATTTAGTGGTTTCAACATCATCTACATACACACAACCATTTTACAAGTACGTTCAACTAATAAGTTTGGTCGCCGTAAATACANAAATAGCGCGAGACAAGACATCTGGGCTAGAACTGTAGCTGACTCGTGGTGTTAGAATGGTGCGGAGATAGTTTTTATAGCAGAAGCGTGTCTGTAAAACTGAATCAGACTTGTATAAAATGTAAGCATCATAACACGCGTAATAATACCGAATTGTAGGAAGTTTTAGTGTGCAAGAAAAAAAACGTAATGCGGTAACGTAATGGCGGTAAGACAAGAAAGACACGGGAGATGAAATAATCACACGAAAGAGATTTTTGTTATGTGCCAATGTCATATGGCAACACACAGACATGGACGAGGTCACTTCTACGGCAGCGACTGCTCTTAGAACGAGGTACCCTGGCGTATAGTATCCATCCCTCGATGAAATGAAATATGGCGACAACCACCATTGACATATGCAATTAATATGAAGGACAAGCTAGACGTAAAGCAAAATATGAAGGCAGAACAAGAAGGGCATGCCAAGTATAAGGAATAAGATAAAATAAATACACACACGGCACACAGAAGGTTAACAACAACCCACACAGTACAGGCTATCCACCGGATGTCCTAATTAGATCCACAATATCAGTCATCCAAGTCCTAAAGTGAATCTCGAATGTATATCCTTTGGATATCCAGTAGTACATACCGGTTTGTACTACTTACTGGATATCCTTTAGATAGTACTAAACCACCAATGGCCATTACTAAAGGTAAGTGACGACATCTAAAGATGTATATAGTGCATCCAAAATATCTATATCACATTTTGGATATTGGGCGAACATTTGGATATTTTTTGGTAGTATTGCGAATGTAACTTTGCTATTCTTGGATGTCCTTGGATATCCTGAATGTCTGAGAGTGTCTTCCGTCAGATATTCTTTATATGCCTGTGTGCTATATGGAAAGGCCTCTGGCAAGCCTCTAAAAAGACGTTCAAGCTATACGGAGTAGCACTGAGAGAAAGACGTAGATATAAATCCCAAATAAATGTACTTGAAAAGTATTTGTTTACACTGGACAGTATTTATTTCTGTCAACTAATCTGCTCTTGCCCCAAACATCTGCACTCGTTCCCTTGAGCAAAATAAAGCTTTTAAAAATAATTTGTTGAGCCAAACATTAATTTAGTTGTTTCAACATCATCTACATACACACAACCATTTTACAAGTACGTTCAACTAATAAGTTTGGTCGCCGTAAATACANTGTTTCAACATCATCTACATACACACAACCATTTTACAAGTACGTTCAACTAATAAGTTTGGTCGCCGTAAATACAAATATCATGGTAGAATGACAAGAGTCGATAAGTGTACAGAGACGAATTGGCATGGCGGTTCCTTTGATGTGGGTACATTATCTGATTGGCTGCGCGAGGTTCTGGGAACGGGCATTGTGTCTGGTTGGCTACTGCATGCTGCAAAAGGTTCCCTATTGGCTGGGCTGCCGGCTAGCCAGTATGTTACGAGGCGCTGATTGGCGAACGGCGTTCCAACATTTTGCTGGACAGCGAGGCCATTTTGCTGGCGTGTGTTGCTGGAGTTCACGGAATAAGTGGCTATTTCACCTCTGTATTCTTAACTACTCTGTGGCCGAGGCAAACTAATATTTTGTTTGGATATAATAGGCATTTAATTGGCTGGGGCAGTCTGATGTGTCTATTATTGCAGACCTTGTGGCAGCAACACAATGCGCTTTGTCCAGCGCCAGCATTTATTTGGTTGGCTCTAGAGTAATGGAGTAGTTACTTTCGAATATACAGCTCAAGAGTTTGTCAATAATTCCTGTGACAAACGGCATTATAACAGTAGTGTATTTATCGATGGTTAATAATGGCACAAACAACCCCAGCGGGACGTTCTCAACAGATAACAAAAAGTAAAGCTGTAAAACTTGAAAATGTTCAACAATGTAAATGCCATGCATTACACTACGTCAGTCTAGAAACAGTTTCATTTTGTTAACAATCACATTGGTTGTGGTCGCTAAGGCGTAGAATTCGCAAGCAAGTGGCCCAGGTTCGAATCGCGGTGCCTGCTTCAGTGCTTTTAAAAAATAATAACCGAAACAGCAATATACAAATAGTCACACAAATTTTTAGTTGCACCAACTAAATCTTACGTGTTTGGGGCAACCAAATAGCAACAACAAAATTATTTGATTGAGGCATATTTAATTGCCGATACAAACGATTAATCTGGCTACGCCAACCAAAGTTTGTACAACAAAGACTTTCTCTTAGTGTGTTTAGACGGCCATGGAGTGTCAGCAGCTAAGGACTTATTTTTTGGCTGAGCTGACAATCTAGGCTCACATGCATAGCTTCAGGCCACCGCAAATTTAAAGTTACACAAGATAACCACGAAAATCAACGTGCGTACACTAAAATATTCGTTGAACTGTAAACCATGCCANATTTAAAGTTACACAAGATAACCACGAAAATCAACGTGCGTACACTAAAATATTCGTTGAACTGTAAACCATGCCATGTTGTTCTGAAGCAAGCACTTCCAGCAATGTCATCTATCCTTAGTCGCAAGTAACATGTTACTTTTAACCCGAGCTGGACATTACGTAGGTATTTCCGTTGAGCACAGNATCTATCCTTAGTCGCAAGTAACATGTTACTTTTAACCCGAGCTGGACATTACGTAGGTATTTCCGTTGAGCACAGCCACACGTTGTGACTACACGAAAACACACGGCATTCTTAACAACGACGACGATTTTCCGGAAATACTGATTCGTGTGGTTAATTGAGCACCAGGATAAAAACCTTTGAAAATTGTCTCAACTGAGTAGCATCCATACAATAATGTTGGCAGCGAACCTATGGAAAGTAGTTCTACGCATCCGTGTCTTAGGAATAGTGTCATGTACAAAGTTAGNATAATGTTGGCAGCGAACCTATGGAAAGTAGTTCTACGCATCCGTGTCTTAGGAATAGTGTCATGTACAAAGTTAGCTGCAACTTTATTTTTTTGCTAGACAGTATGATAAAATATGCAGCGCTAACTATTTGTGTTTCTAAAAATGTCACAGAGTAACTTCATCGACACAGAAATACCAGACCCAAGACAAAGAATAATTATAATGTTATGGCGGGAGGATANATAATGTTGGCAGCGAACCTATGGAAAGTAGTTCTACGCATCCGTGTCTTAGGAATAGTGTCATGTACAAAGTTAGTTGCAACTTTATTTTTTTGCTAGACAGTATGATAAAATATGCAGCGCTAACTATTTGTGTTTCTAAAAATGCCACAGAGTAACTTCATCGACACAGAAATACCAGACCCAAGACAAAGAATAATTATAATGTTATGGCGGGAGGATATGAAGAGGGCAGAAATTATAATTTAACCATAACTTTCCCAAGTGATCGGTTATCCACGATCGAGTTATACAAACAAATCTTCCTTATCAGGATAAGTTTATTATCAAATTCACACGCTAGCAGGATTTTGTATTGCTGCTGGCCGCCTGTTTATACTTCAATAATTTACCGTAACTCAAATTGGCTTCTTCAAGATAACATGTTTCCAGGCTTAATGGTGTGCAATTCACGTGTGGACAGGCAGTCAAGTTACGCAATACGAAGAGTAATTGAGGGAGCCACGGTGGTGTAGTGGTGAGACTACTCGCCTTCCACCAGCGCAAACCGGGCTCGATTCCGAGGGGGGCCGCACCCGAATTTTTGCACGTGGTCAGCGGGTTTTCTTGGGGATAAACCGTTTCCCCCGCCCTTGCATTCAGGCGCTGCTCCATACTCACCTCGCTTCACCCTCATCGGCTCTCAAGGCCTCGATGTTAAGAGCCGCCCAAATCTCTTCACTCACGAAGAGTAAATGCACTATACATAAAAGTGAAGTTAAGAAATATTACGGGAAGCACGTTAAGTGAAATCTGACATCATCCACTCGATAACAATTTTTTTTGTATATGCTTATCTGATATTGATTTGTTAAAATGGACCTGTGACCCAGAAAAGATTCGAAACCACTCATGTAAACAATAAGGTACGAAGGAACAAATACGCAGTGGTTGATTATTAAATCAATTTCAGTTGTTTATTCCAAAACTGCTATTATGACACACAAGTTAAAATGTAAATGCTCTAAACAAAAAATAAAAATCTGTTTAAAGTAAGCTTATTGTGGTACCGTGACTTTATACGTTCATGTAATGCATTAAATTGAATTTTTTTGCTAATTAAATATATTATTGTCATTAGCTNTACCGTGACTTTATACGTTCATGTAATGCATTAAATTGAATTTTTTTGCTAATTAAATATATTATTGTCATTAGCTAGTATCCACCCTATCTCTTCTTTTCTCATCCTCAATACAGCGGGTTAAAGTAGATGCCTACGAAGAGAATAGTAGATTCAAGCGGTTTATGTGTGACGTTTTAGGTATTTCTTAAATTAATGTATAAGGCGTTCGTTGGTAATAGTGAGTAGCAAATAAAACAGTAATAATTGCTTAAAGAGGACGGATTATGCATAACTGAATGCAAAATAAATTAAATATGGTCACCAGTAAAAATGCTTTTTCTANTACCGTGACTTTATACGTTCATGTAATGCATTAAATTGAATTTTTTTGCTAATTAAATATATTATTGTCATTAGCTGGTATCCACCCTATCTCTTCTTTTCTCATCCTCAATACAGCGGGTTAAAGTAGATGCCTACGAAGAGAATAGTAGATTCAAGCGGTTTATGTGTGACGTTTTAGGTATTTCTTAAATTAATGTGTAAGGCGTTCGTTGGTAATAGTGAGTAGCAAACAAAACAGTAATAATTANGCGGTTTATGTGTGACGTTTTAGGTATTTCTTAAATTAATGTATAAGGCGTTCGTTGGTAATAGTGAGTAGCAAATAAAACAGTAATAATTGCTTAAAGAGGACGGATTATGCATAACTGAATGCAAAATAAATTAAATATGGTCACCAGTAAAAATGCTTTTTCTAGAGGTTCGAAGCTAGAAAGCAACTTTCGCACATAAATTGACGTCCAACAAACCGTGTCTCGTATGTAGTTGGCCAACCGCTTTCCTGAAAGGCGCAGAGGTGCGCCAAGCGAACAACATAAAAAAATAATTAATAATAGAAATAAACTGTCCGCGTGGTCTCAAGTCACGTGCGCTGCGTGAAGAAGTGACTTCACGGAACAGGAACGGTGATAAATCACGTCTTGCTACAACTTTTTATTTTAACAGCAGTGCAACTCGATCGCTTATCTGACTACGTGCACCACGCATTGTGTGAAAGTCTGGTTGGCACTTGAAGATAACCGCTACTTTTGACTGTTAGGTTTCTGCAGCGTGACCGGACATGAAAATATCATATTGTAAGAGATTTTATAGTACATATGTCCTTGAGTTTCTAAGTTATACTTTTTCCTCCCGCTACGATTCAATCGCATTCGCTTTTTCAGTTCTATGGTCGCGTATCGCAGTAACAAAATTTCGTTCAATAATATGATTATTGCTAAGTGACTAAAATTCGCATGGGAATACGACTTAATATATGAAATTTCATTAGTAGTATTTAAAACAACTAAATTTTACAGGATCCTTGCAAAAATACCTCAATGCTGTACGTTTAAAGTTATGTGTCATAATGGCCCGATTTCAGAACAAAATCCCATAAGAGCCCGATCGCAATAAGAAAATTCTATAATTGATTTTTAAATACTTTCAATAGTAATTAACAAAATGACTACGGGTTTGTTTTACTAAATATCCGAATGTTTCATGCAGGCTGGAAAGGAACTCTATTTTCACAACTTATGTAAATAAAAGCTGGAGAATGAGACAGTTAATGTTTGATCCTTGGGTTCTCTTTCAAGCATTTTGGCACTCCTTATAGTCTGTATCACGACAAAATATAGTGAACCTATCACAAGCGTGTAAGTGGTTAACACGCTGAGTTACTGTTACTGAAGGGCGGAGTTAATTTGCAGCATCTTAATTTTTTATTTGACTATTTTTTGTAATAAGAATCAAAGTGTAAATAATATTTATACATTGCGTTTCGCTGGGAATACTCTTCAAAATGAAAAATACAAATGAGAAAATATGTAACTGACCTAAAAAACTTAGAACTTTGTATGTATTGTTATCTGTATGTTCAAATAAAATTTAAGAAGAGATATGGAATCAACAAATACACAATTCTCTATTCATGCTATATTGTAAGCAGTGGTGTCAAAAAATAAAATTTTATTTAAATTATATATTGCTAAAGATTACGAATGCAAACCATACATGCGTTAAGTAATTAGTTGGAGACTTTCAGAAATGAACGTATTTTATTCGCAGCAAACGTTGGATCTCAAAACAAGGAAGCCTATAGATGTCATAACAATGTTAACTCCACTATAGCATATACAATGGACGTTGTGCTCGCAGACGAGGTGACAATTGACGAGGTGACAATTAAAGTACTGTGCACAGTACTTATATGCTCAATTGTTAAGTCATCAACAAATAAAAACTTTGTTTTGTTCATGTTCACCTCCTCAAAAGGCAACGATTTGCAAATTGTCATATTCGCAAAGATAATTCCATATGAAGTACAAAAAAGTAGAGTTCAGAAACATTGAGACAACAGTGTGTATCTTAAAAAGTTCTCATCTCAAGGACATTGTACTGGAAAANTATAGCATATACAATGGACGTTGTGCTCGCAGACGAGGTGACAATTGACGAGGTGACAATTAAAGTACTGTGCACAATACTTATATGCTCAATTGTTAAGTCATCAACAAATAAAAAACTTTGTTTTGTTCATGTTCACCTCCTCAAAAGGCAACGATTTGCAAATTGTCATATTCGCAAAGATAATTCCATATGAAGTACAAAGTAGTAGAGTTCAGAAACATTGAGACAACAGTGTGTATCTTAAAAAGTTCTCATCTCAAGGACATTGTACTGGAAAAAATTTAATTACCTAAATTCCGACACTCTACAAATGACTTTAAACAAGTAAAAAGAAGTTTCGGGGAGGAAAAAATATATATTGTGAATAGTAGCAAAGAACTGAAGACGGGCGAGTGCCCATAAAAAACAAGAAACTAGAGTGTGATTGGCTAATAGTTGAGCAGCCTTCCTACTATATATTTCAGTCGTGAAGAAACTATCTGCTGTCCTCCTCACAATGTATTGTTTGACTCACAAATGCGAGCAGCTGTTTTCGACGATGAACAATGTGAAATGAACTGTGAGAAATCGTCTTGGCTCTGTTTTGAGAGTCGCGTGTCTTGAAGAAACGATTCTCAGCCAGGAATAAATATCCTTCGAAGCAAAACTCAACAACAAATTTCACGTTCCTATTGTGATCCCAAAATAGATGGCTAGCTCCAGGCAATGCAATGCCCTTAAAACGAATCCGCGAAATTTCCGGGACTCTAATTGTTATGTCACAAAGTTATACATTTTTAAGTCGAGAAACCGTGTTTATTTTTGTCCACTTTTTCCGGGCAGAAATATGGAAACGGGATATAAGGAAACACCATATATGACCACTGTGCATTCGTTAAAGAGATCCAAATTACAAAATCTGACATATTTAAGCCACTGATATATGGATCTATGCTGGTGAATCAAAAGTAAAACTCGTGACACGGCGCAAACTATTTCTAGTTTCTGCTTAACTCTTGAAACAAGAAAGTGCATGAAATGTGTACGTCTGGTAATTCATAATATAAAACTTGACGAAAAAATCAAATTTTACTGTTACGTTTAATATTTATAAAGTTATATCACAAAATTCGTATGTTGTGCTATTCTGAGAGACAGCATAAGAATTCATCGCCACTGATATGAACTCCTATTATTGTAATGGTTATAAAATAATATAAGTCTCTACTATTGTACAATTCTTCCCAACAAGAAGCGTTAAATCACAAGAAAGTAAAGAAGTTTAATTACGCCTGAATAAAATGGGGTAACAAATTATTTAAAAAATATAGTCTTAACGTCTTCTCATAAATAACTGCAAAAACTGCAACTCTAAAAACGTGCATACTTCTGAAGAACGTTAACTCGCTTCTTCAACTATGGGAAGGCTGTAAATAACTTAGCTACTGAGTAACTGCGCCATGTGTCTGTCCTGGAGCTGTGATATGAAAGAAAAACTAACCTTCCTCCAGACGAAGTTCCGCTCCTGACCCCATTACGAGATAACTAGGGTGTGTAAGGCCGAGCAGATTTATGGCGAGTGGTGGGGAGAAAGGGCGCGCAAGGAGAACGAAGCCAGTTGACTTATTACCTAATGGAGTGCGTTCTTCATTAGCCGTTCTCTTAGCCTCCAGATCTGCTATTATGTGCGTATCATGGACGCAGTCATGGTCGTAGAAGCTGTGGAGTTCGTGGGGGCTCTGACCCCCACTGGGCTATAAGAACCCCCACTGGAATTACGATGGCCCCATGGTAGTAGGTAGGTAGGGTTTAACGTCTCGTCGACAGCACTAGGTCGTTAGAGACGGAGCCAGATGCTCAAACATGCAGGGACGGGTAGGAATCGGCCGTGGCCTGTAGTAAGAAACAATTCCAGCATTCGCCTGGGGTGATTTCGGGAAACCATGAAAAACCGAAATCAGGATGGCCAGACGCGGATTCGAACCCAGGTTATACCGATTGCGAGTCCAAAGTTTAACGACTGCACCACCTCGCTCGGTACCTCCACAGAACACCGAATCATATTTATACCGAAATTCCTTCTTTATTGTAACTTTCGTATCAATTTTTAAAATTGAAGTGCGTGAGTGAAGAGTTAAGATATTTGGGCGGCTCTTAACGTCGAGGTCTTGACATCCGATTAGGACGAGGTGAGGTGAGTATGGAGCAGCGCCAGAAAAAAAGGGCGTGGGAAACGGAAGATTCTCGAGAAAACCCACCGACCAACGGCATAGTCCGCCACGATTCCCACTTGCAAAAATCCGGAGTTAGCCGGCCAGGGATTGAGCCCGGGTCGCCTTGGTGAGAGGCGAGCAGTCTAACCACTCAGCCACCGTGGCCCCATTTTAGCTGAGTTCAGTTTATAATTTTACTTCTACTTAAATATCGAAGATATTTTGAAATTTCCATCTGGGATGAGGCGAACATCACAAGACAGTGCAGTTAATGTGAAATAAGCTGCTATGGAAAGATAAATTAATTTGGCAGTCACACGTTGCATGAATTATTTTTTGTATTAAACAGTAATAACCCGTAAATTTGATTTTGCAAGAATTATCTAACATTTAATTAAATGTATAGGTTCATTTGAAAAATAATTTTATTTAAAGTGGTTAACTAAAGCATTTTTTATCATTTCGACTACAGAATTTTGAAAATTAATTTATAAGATATAACTTAATCGTAACAAGAGTGCTTTGAAAAGCGTATCTTATATGATCTGTGACAATAAGTTAATAATGTCTTCCTAAAGCTGACTATAGGCATAATAAAAATACCAGCGGTCAGAAAATTAATAACATTTGGGAATAAATAAAATTATATTGTGTCCTAAAAAATCTAATAAGTCTGAAATGAAAGCAAGCTCGGACACTATACCCTCCTTCGCTCTCTAATGGGAGTGGGTGTAGAAACCGGCGAGGTCTAATAAAGACACATATTTTTAAAGATGGATGCTCACAGGAAAAATATTATTTCTACGCCCTTGGACACGGTGTAAGTGAGAGACGATTATGGCAAATAAATGTTGCAAATATTGCACCCCTTTAACTTCGCAATACCTTAAGATGTAAAGCTGCAATCAACAGAATAACAATAATGCCATCTTTATAATAAATTGTATAGTTCATTCATGGTTTTTTCAAAATGTTTGATTTTAAAAACTTTTTTTAAAAATCACCCCATGTATGACGTGTTTAGTTATTTCCTAAATATGCCATGTATCAAAAGCGTTTTATATTTCTGTTAACAAAAAGAATGTTATATTTGGTTAAATTACTTTAAATTATATTTTATCTATAAACTATAATATTTCATTTGTAATTTACATGAATTAAAACACGGAGAAAATAGGTGTGTTGGTAATGCCTAGTAAGAAACAGTTGTTATGCAAATATTATTAGACTGAGTGCGCACCAACGCGGTGCGTTGTCCCTTTGGTGTAATTTTCTACACTTGGTTAAGCTTTGCTTGCACGAGGCGGAGGAATATACTGGAAGTAGAACTTTAGCAGGGCTTCAGAAAAGTTGGAAGTAATCATGAATGGACTAAAGGAGTTTGTCGACGAACAAGCGACCTGAACTCTAACTGGACCAGTTTCCTGTCATTCGCCACGAAAAATGTCATATCATAAGTAAAGGACTTTGAAAGTTTTGGTACCCCCTGCGTGTTAACACGTGTCATCATCATCATACGTTAAAACAATTTTCCTCGCGAAGCACATTCCGGCTGAGAACTACTATATTTAGAAATTCTCTGTTGTTTATAATGTGTTNCGAACCCAGGTTATACCGATTGCGAGTCCAAAGTTTAACGACTGCACCACCTCGCTCGGTACCTCCACAGAACACCTAATCATATTTATACCGAAATTCCTTCTTTATTGTAACTTTCGTATCAATTTTTAAAATTGAAGTGCGTGAGTGAAGAGTTAAGATATTTGAGCGGCTCTTAACGTCGAGGTCTTGACATCCGATTAGGACGAGGTGAGGTGAGTATGGAGCAGCGCCAGAAAAAAAGGGCGTGGCAAACGGAAGATTCTCGAGAAAACCCACCGACCAACGGCATAGTCCGCCACGATTCCCACTTGCAAAAATCCGGAGNGAAACGGAAGATTCTCGAGAAAACCCACCGACCAACGGCATAGTCCGCCACGATTCCCACTTGCAAAAATCCGGAGTTAGCCGGCCAGGGATTGAGCCCGGGTCGCCTTGGTGAGAGGCGAGCAGTCTAACCACTCAGCCACCGTGGCCCCATTTTAGCTGAGTTCAGTTTATAATTTTACTTCTACTTAAATATCGAAGATATTTTGAAATTTCCATCTGGGATGAGGCGAACATCACAAGACAGTGCAGTTAATGTGAAATAAGCTGCTATGGAAAGATAAATTAATTTGGCAGTCNGATGAGGCGAACATCACAAGACAGTGCAGTTAATGTGAAATAAGCTGCTATGGAAAGATAAATTAATTTGGCAGTCGCACGTTGCATGAATTATTTTTTATATTAAACAGTAATAACCCGTAAATTTGATTTTGCAAGAATTATCTAACATTTAATTAAATGAATAGGTTCATTTGAAAAATAATTTTATTTAAAGTGGTTAACTAAAGCATTTTTTATCATTTCGACTACAGAATTTNTATAGGTTCATTTGAAAAATAATTTTATTTAAAGTGGTTAACTAAAGCATTTTTTATCATTTCGACTACAGAATTTTGAAAATTAATTTATAAGATATAACTTAATCGTAACAAGAGTGCTTTGAAAAGCGTATCTTATATGATATGTGACAATAAGTTAATAATGTCTTCCTAAAGCTGACTATAGGCATAATAAAAATACCAGCGGTCAGAAAATTAATAACATTTGGGAATAAATAAAATTATATTGTGTCCTAAAAAATCTAATAAGTCTGAAATGAAAGCAAGCTCGGACACTATACCCTCCTTCGCTCTCTAATGGGAGTGGGTGTAGAAACCGGCGAGGTCTAATAAAGACACATATTTTTAAAGATGGATGCTCACAGGAAAAATATTATTTCTACGCCCTTGGACACGGTGTAAGTGAGAGACGATTATGGCAAATAAATGTTGCAAATATTGCACCCCTTTAACTTCGCAATACCTTAAGATGTAAAGCTGCAATCAACAGAATAACAATAATGNTGTTGCAAATATTGCACCCCTTTAACTTCGCAATACCTTAAGATGTAAAGCTGCAATCAACAGAATAACAATAATGTCATCTTTATAATAAATTGTATAGTTCATTCATGGTTTTTTCAAAATGTTTGATTTTAAAAACTTTTTTAAAAATCACCCCATGTATGACGTGTTTAGTTATTTCCTAAATATGCCATGTATCAAAAGCGTTTTATATTTCTGTTATATTTGGTTAAATTACTTTTAATTATATTTTATCTATAAAGTATAATATTTCATTTGTAATTTACATGAATTAAAACACGGAGAAAATAGGTGTGTTGGTAATGCCTAGTAAGAAACAGTTGTTATGCAAATATTATTAGACTGAGTGCGCACCAACGCGGTGCGTTGTCCCTTTGGTGTAGTTTTCTACACTTGGTTAAGCTTTGCTTGCACGAGGCGGAGGAATATACTGGAAGTAGAACTTTAGCAGGGCTTCAGAAAAGTTGGAAGTAATCATGAATGGACTATAGGAGTTGGTCGACGAACAAGCGACCTGAACTCTAACTGGACCAGTTTCCTGTCATTCGCCACGAAAAATGTCATATCATAAGTAAAGGACTTTGAAAGTTTTGGTACCCCCTGCGTGTTAACACGTGTCATCATCATCATACGTTAGAACAATTTTCCTCGCGAAGCACATTCCGGCTGAGAACTACTATATTTAGAAATTCTCTGTTGTTTATAATGTGTTNGAACAATTTTCCTCGCGAAGCACATTCCGGCTGAGAACTACTATATTTAGAAATTCTCTGTTGTTTATAATGTGTTACATAATCGGCACTAATACATAACGGGATGCTGATACGCATAAAATATTAGCAAAACATACAAAAAAAACTCAAAAGCTTAGTTTATAAACAATCGCATCGTGTGGAACTAGCACCAACTAAAAATACGATACTAAATAAATTACGTAAAAATATTCTTTCGTTACTCACAATTTAAAAAAAAAAAACTGCTTTGGTAGACTGAAAAGTCCGTAAAATAAAGTACTAGCATTCACGTTACATGGAACAGTGACAGTTGTGATTTGGGAATGGTTACAAAGTTTGCTAGTGTTTGCTCTAAGCTATTTCGAGTTCTTTACGAGCTGATGCATCAACCACTTAAGGGGCCCGCCTTCCTGCAACTTTTTTAAGCGCGTAAGACCAAGAAGCTCGGGAGCGATAACGGCGAAACTGCCACGCACATCAAGTGCGCCGTCGTCGCTACNAAGCGCGTAAGACCAAGAAGCTCGGGAGCGATAACGGCGAAACTGCCACGCACATCAAGTGCGCCGTCGTCGCTACGCTCAAGGCTTTGAGCTGGCGTGCAGTATTTCCGTCGTGTTGCGTGCACCGATGAGACTTTAAGCGGTGATCTTATAATCTATTAGTGGGAAGTCTGTATTAAGGTTCAGTACAGGCTCCTATAGAACTTTCACTCTTGTATGCGTACGAGCATTATATTTTAGGATACGGTGTGCTATAAATACTATATTGGAACGCTCCAAAATCCTATTTACAATACACGCGATAACTTAAAAGCTCAATTTCGTCTTCGTCTGGGATAAGTTTTATTTTCGTAGTTAAACATATTCGGGACACGTTTAATAGTTTTGTAAAAAAAAAAATTATTTCAATCCTGCTGCAACGTGGTTCAAGCACCAAGTACACGGGCTCCTTAACCACCTCTGTGACGTCACATTGCAAGGTGAGATACTTCGCCGCTTGCCTATCAATCGCAACAATAAGTTCAGCTCAGTTGCTACTTAACACGGCATGCGATGCGAGCGCACGTGTTAAGTAGCAAGAATCAGCCCGTACCTCGCAGAAGTTCACCGATCACCTTTACGTAAAGGTGCAGTCGTGTAACACTACACTATTTTCCGCCGAATATAAATGTGGACGCAACGTTTTGAAGACTACGCTCAAGAGAAAACTGCTTTGAAAAATTATTTGTACTTGAAAACAAAACTCGTATGGTGGGTACATATTCAGTTTTCTGCTCATGTTTAACAGGATCTTGAAAAACAGTAGAGCTCATCATTAATATATTTTCCTGAATAAAATAATAATTGTTATTGTTGTAACCAAAAAAAGGACGCGGTTGACTATAAATCCGTTTACACAGTAAAATACATCTAACCATAGACGTGCGCAGCCTTTTACATTAGTTTGTGTCATACAGAGATTCTCCGATGGCCAGCTATAAAGTAGAACCGGGAAATTCTCCCCGGAAATGTTTTATTTTTAAAGTTTAAAACAGAGGTAGTTGTGCCAGAATATAATTTTGTAAGAATATCACATTTCAAAATCATTTCCTCAAAATGTTTATGTAAGACTTGCGTGATGCTAATTTTTATTAAATTTGAAACATGAAATCAATTAATTTATAAATATAAATTCAATAATTATTGACTTGTATAATTTAAAAAAGCAAATTTTTTAATTGAAAAACAATTAGTAATATGGACTATAGCTATAGAATCTAAATGTAGGTTTTAAAGTACAAGCTTTAAAATACTGTGGTAATTAGTGCACATTACAAACACATAAGAAGTCACTTCGCAAGTCAAGATTATCTTAAGACGTACATCGCGTTTCATAAAGAAATCAAAGCAGGAGCATTTTCCCGGACATTACGGCGTGGGCTACCTGGGCGCATCCTGGCACGTCCCGTGCGCGCGCCTATGCATCTGACTGCGGCAAAATCAACTCGGCATCCCAGTGGCTGATGACCAGCCAAAGCAATAATGAACGTTGCACAGTGTATGTAGTTCATTCACGGTTATTCCCAACTTTTCTGAAGCCCTGCAAAACAAAGCTTGACCACGTCTAGAAAATTACACCTAAGAGACAGCGCACCGCATTCGTGTGCACTCAGTGTAATAATATTTCGCGTAAGAAATATTTCTTATTAGGCATTAGAAACGCACCTATTTTCTCACTGTTATTATTAACAATAATTTTTAATGAAATATTAGAATTTATAGTTAAAATATAAATAAAAGTTAAATTTTACCAAAAAAAAAAACGGTACTTTTATGTTCACGCAATTATAAAACGATTGTGATACACGACATATTTAGGACACAGCCAAACATGGTTCAAAGATACGATTTAAAAAGTGCGAAGAAACCGCGAATAGACTATAGTGAGCAACGTTGCAGAGCATAATAAGGGNACGATTTAAAAAGTGCGAAGAAACCGCGAATAGACTATAGTGAGCAACGTTGCAGAGCATAATAAGGGTGGCAGGTGTCGTGTGGACCTGTACAGTGGTGTTCAGTGGGAATGCAGCGGCCAACAGAAGCCGTGTTCACGCAGTGGTGGATGTAAGTGACTTACTTCTAGCTTGTCTCGATGCCAGTATGTGTGCAGACCTCAGAGTTATAAACTAAATGGCAACAATTAAGTGACACTACGACTAAACTTTGTGTAGAAATTTGTAACAAAAATTTACATCTCATACTTCACGAACTATATTTACTTTTTTTTATTACGGCAGTGATTGTCAATAAAATCTGTCCAACTTGTTCTGGCCAGTGATAACGATACCCTTGAGAAATAGAAAAATTCGCCTTACGTGTGCGTTCAAACAACACCACGTGTTTTCATAGATCATNCGGAAGGTAAATGGTGTATCCAGTTCTGTGCGGAAATATGCGTCAACAAAATTTTTTCTAGGGGATAATAAAAAAATGAGGGGCACGGGAATCATAATAACAAGTAGAGCTAGAGATTTTTCGAGAAAAAATATGAGTACACGGTAGACTTCAATACTATAAGCACCCAGCAGCAGTTTGTCTATTGTCATTGATTACTGTCTGCTTGAAAAGGCGTTTTCATATTTGACCGGGTCACTCAGAATTCGGCGACATCAGCACAGCTCCTACGTGATTCACGTGCGGACAGTTAACACGTGTCAAAAAGTAATTCAGCCAATCATGATAGGTAAACGACACTACAGTGTTTTGAAATATGACTTGTCTTGAAATCTTTTCGCGAAATTTCACTGCCCCTAATAATTAGAGTCCCAGTAATTTCGCGGATTCATTTTGCACCAATATAGACTCCACAATCCTTCCCGTACTCGGCCCACGCCCAGCTGTTCAATGAATAATGCTCCAATTTTATCCCAAGCCAGGTAGCACTTGATACGATTCTCACTTTCTTGCTGGTTAGTTAATGTATCAAACACGTCCAGGGCCTGGCTAAAAAACTGCGGTCAACTTGAGAAAGTAATCAAATGTATCTCTATACGTGTTCAAAGTCAAGCGTATCCTCAAATGAATTCACGAAATTTCCGGGTCTTTAATAATAATTTTACTTCAGAGGGGTCTGACATTCACGACTGGGTTTTACGCAAAATAAATGCAACACACATCCGAGGCGTAAGGGAATATTTACCCAAGATAGCCCGCTTAACTTTGAAAATTCATATAATTTTATATATGTAATATTATTATTGGTTAGTTTCAACGTCACAGGAATAAATAATATGTTATCTTTAATGCATAAAAACAAGATATCAGAAAAAATATTTGAAACAAGTCTGTTCGGCATATTTTATGGGTATTAAAAATTCCCATCTTGTGTACCCGGTTACCTAAGTTGGGGCAAGGGTCTCCCAAGATGGGACAAGTAAATCAATGCATAACATATCACTAGAATATTATGTTATTAATATGCAATGTGTATTTAATTATTTTACAGTACAAAATCTATTATAAGAACAAGTTAGGCCTACATGAAACAAGGTTTCATGGCAAACAATGTTCTCATTAATAAATATTTACAATAATTATGTTTGCAACTGCAATTCAAGAATAATTAGTGCCGTAAATCATATAGTTTCTAAATGCTACATGGAATTATAATCTTACTAGCTGTGCCCGCGGCTCCGCTCGCGTGGACTACAGAATTATTGTTTAGGTTTTTTTAAAATAAAGTTCATGCTTTTATACTTTTTCCTGACAATGTCTGCACTTGCTTTTCAATTTCAATGAGTGCAAGGTGAAAAACTTCGTCATTGAATTTTGCTCGAGTGGTTATAGTAACAAACTTATAGGGAGAAATAACGGTATTTGTTAGTACACATACACTGATCATAAACACCGAACAAAGCACTAACGATGTCATTTTTTGGTGCTAGAATAGTTCTTTTACTTTCGTTGTAGAACTGGGTAAACGCTAGCAATCAGTTCCGTATCACTCTGCACCAAATTACTCAAATCCCCCGTTAGTGACACACAGCCCTCGGCATCTGTTTCTAACAGTCCATCTCCAATTTTTAATAGTGTATCAGCATAATGTCCTGTATCAACGTCATTGTAGCGGTGCACTCTCATATTTGTCGCCAAGCTCAATTTCTTGACATTTGCCCATAAGCTTGGCGACTTGAGACAAGCTTTGATTTCATCTGCAGGTGTGCCCCTCTGACTCTGAATCACCGATAGAGTTTGGCGGAAGTCACCAGGCAGTAATACAACCATTCCTCCCATAACGTCTGTATTGTTTCGTATATCCTGTAGAGTTCGGTTTAGGGCCTCTATAGCTTCTTTGTGTGACATTGTGCTTTCGTCCCANTATTGTTTCGTATATCCTGTAGAGTTCGGTTTAGGGCCTCTATAGCTTCTTTGTGTGACATTGTGCTTTCGTCCCATACTAACAACTTACATTGACGCAGTATTGTACCCCGAGCGCTATTTTTACTAAAACATTTTTCCTGAAGGAATTTANTACTAACAACTTACATTGACGCAGTATTGTACCCCGAGCGCTATTTTTACTAAAACATTTTTCCTGAAGGAATTTATTTGGGATAAAAGTAGCCTATGTCACTTCCCTGCCCTCCCACTATCTCTACAAAAAATCACATGGCTCCGTTGCGACGTAAAAGAAGGACAAACAACCAAACAAACACACTTTCGCATTTATAATATTAGTTAGGATATCCTGAAAGTAGCCTACCATTCCTAAGTGATAGGGCCTACATTGGCTATGTGAAAACAATGATGACAATAAGAACATTACTTTGAAAGAGAACAAAATAGCCAGTTGGATTAGCATTATTAAATTCCAGATAATGTTAATGAAAAAGTAAAATGAAGCCATAACAAACGATTCGTCACATTTGAAATAATGAAAATACAGCTCGTCACAAAGTCCGCATAATTCATGCGCCCATTCATTGCACGTCTTACATTTCAACCAGTCATCATCAGAGTCTTTGAATTGACCTTCACAAACTGTGCAGATGCTATCACTCACGATTTCTTTGCGCCGTTACGTTGACTTAACTTGCAGTCCTGGCGTTAGCTTCCCTCTTTTTGATACAGAAGACAAGTTCTTCTTAGCTGGTGGTTGTGATTTCCCTTCGGCTAGGGCATTTTTGTATTGCAATTCTGTGATGACGGCTGCTGTGGTCACTCTCTTCCAGCGCTCGGTGTTAGGCCTATTACCAGTTGCAAATGGTATTGGGCTAACTTGTTGATTGAAACCACTTTAGGCTTAGGCCTACTCTCGATGGCAGAATGGATTTGGTCGGTTGGATTGACAGCTGAGTAACTGGCTTCTTCTTCCTATTCTAATGTAGTCATACATGAAGATGGTGGCCTATTAGTGACCTCGNGACAGCTGAGTAACTGGCTTCTTCTTCCTATTCTAATGTAGTCATACATGAAGATGGTGGCCTATTAGTGACCTCGCTGTTTGGATCGGATGATGTAGCATTTTCCAGGAATAGTTGGTCTGTGGTTAAGGAAGGTGGAAACTCGTGTTCCAAAAATACATGTGGATTCAGTGGCCACAGCCCACATTTTCGAAACTCAATCGTTATGTTACAGGCAACAGCAGCTCGTCCAAATGCATAACCAACAGCTTTTGCTAACTGAAACTCGTGGTATAATCTTCCTGGGTGTTCTCGCAGCCAAACTGTTACGGCTTGATTGTAAAACGTAGTAAGCGGGCCGAAACATGAAACAGCTAGTGGCAGCAGCTTATGTGTGCTGTGAGGTGGAAGACTGACTAGAATAATACGATTCTTTCTTGCAAATTCTATGACATGAAGTGATTTTGTGTGGAAGGCGTGTCCATCAAGTATTATCCTGATAGGCTTTTGTGAAGACGGCTTGATTTTACTGTGAAAATATTTCAGAAATGCGAGCTAATGAGACACAGCGCTCCGTGCAGTAAGGAAGAGAGTTACTCCCATTACGAGTCCAGAGGTTCAGGAACTCGGAGACAGAGGCGGTCGGACTCCCTGCAGGCATGTGCTCGGCTCCCTTAAATATATTACACAATCCGAGATGGCGGACGTATATCACAAACATATTAGCGATTCACAGCTCAGTTGTGTTTGAGTATGGTCGGGGTAGGACATGTACTTAGTGCGTAATTACTCTCGGTAAATGTACTTAGTCTCGGTACATGTAACAACTCTCGGTATGTGTACTTATTCACTATGCAATTATTCATTATTCAATTACTCATTACACAATTACTTTTTATGCAATTACATCAAATTATACGTACGTACCTTTGGCAGAACTCGAACCGAGGAGCGCCTCACCAACCTCGTCAGTTGTGTTTCGGCAGCCGATGGGTGAACGTGTGTATGTCTTGTGTAATTACTCTCTCGATACATCTAATTAGTCTCGGTACTTGGAATTACTCTCGGTACATGTACTTACTCTCGGTAGCTGTAATTGTTTATTATGCAATTACTCATTATGTAATTAAACATTACACAATTAGATTAAATTACATCTAAATACCGTCTACAGGTATCTAACCAAGGAGCACCTCAACCCTCCATCCCCCTTTCCTAGCCCCTAGCATACAAACTTCCTCGAAAAATTTCAAAGTCCCACAAATGTCGCTTGGGCGCTTTGTCCAACAAAAGGATACCCCTACAAGCAACGGCCAATCACAGCACACCTCAGAAGGGGTGTGAGAACCCGTCAGCCAACCACAACACACACCCCAGTCAGGAGAGGGAGGGAGATGATCAGTTTCGCAGGTTAAAGGGTGCCGGCAATTAGTATCCCCCTCTCCGTCCCCTGTTTAGAGGTAATTCAAATGGCACTTAGGCCACTAATGAATCCCTAGCGCGCAAGAACATACTCGCTGCCACTACTCAAGGAAACATTAACTTTACGTCACTAATGCTGCAAGAGCACGATCTATCGCTTAACATAACGACAACACGAAGTTAACGCAGCGAGTTCTATATAAACTTCATGTGAATCGGTCGTCTCTCGCTTTTCGCAATAAATGAACTGCGTGCTTGGCACACTGTTACACGTATAACCCATCATATTCCAGAAGAGCAACAACGTGCACAAATAAGATAAACTGCGGGGAATCCATTAAATTAATGCTAAATGGGGTGTGATGTTTCTTTATATAGTCCATAACGTATAAGAAGGCCACTTTCTGACAGTCAGTGAGTGGCAACTTAATGTATACGAAACAAACAAAGTGCCATTTACAAAATCCTGTATCAGTTGATGCACGAACGAACAAAAATTAAAATTACGTTGGCTATTCTAAGTGCACTGCCGATGCACATCAGAAAAGCAGAAAATACGCGGATAAGAAAGAATTCTTATATTTATTAATACATTTTATTTTACAAGGTCACAAAACAATGGCTGTTAGTGTTAAAAATTAAACTTCGTGATAATGTAGTTATGTATAGGTGGTCAAAATGAAATGTACAATAGAACGATACGACGTGGAAAAGTTTTCTGAAGTTGTGCTAACTTCAGAAAGCTTTTTCACGTCGTATCATCCCTCTCCAACCTCGCTTTCAACACGTCCTTGATATTAATTCCAAAAGCATACAGAAATATTGCATAATATTGTTGAATTATTTTTTCTAATGATTTGACGAAACGACACGAATTTTAAATATATTTCCAGCCCATAATACACGAACTATCAACTTTAAAAAATACGCTATCTGTTGACCAAAAAAAGGGTTGTTCAAACTTCGCCGTGACGTGCTGTGCGCGCTATCTCTCGGATATTATGCGAGCTGTGCATAATATTTAAAGTAACATATATTTAATCTACAACGATTTGGAGTACCAGTTATTTATATTCGGCCGGTAATCGTTCGTCTACGTAAATTATACGCCATATTGTTCTTTCGAAACCCATCTCCTTGTTTCCGTAGAAAGTTAGACACGCGTGAATAGTTTTTAAGCAATTCTAACGTTATTCCACGTCACATATTTCCAACTCGAATATATTAGCTATAACATCCAAAGTGTGATAATAGATACAACAGACCGTCTCGCAAATGTTAACCCAAATTCACTATCTCGGACAAATTAAAAAAGAGTTAGCAAATATTTAATTATTTGCAACATTTTATATTTTTACTTTTATAACCTACTTATTTTTTTAGACAGACGTCAGTCTTAAAATATCTTAAAATTTGTTTAGCATTACAGTACAATGAGAAGTGGATTAGCTGACAGCGTGCTGATAAAAAATACAGCCCCGACTTGACGGACCAGCTGATGGCGGAAGGCTACGTAGTCAGATCTAAACAGTGGCGCTACTTTCGCCGAGCTGTCAAAAAGTGGTCTTCTTATATGGTACAGAATATACTACTCTATTCATAATTATGCTATGTGTGTTGTGCTACATGTCCTCAATTGTGGACACGGCGACTGAAAGGGTAAAATGTGCTATAAGCTATTTGACCTATAGANATTGTGCTACATGTCCTCAATTGTGGACACGGCGACTGAAAGGGTAAAATGTGCTATAAGCTATTTGACCTATAGATTATAATATTTGATTTACAATTAATTTTGCCTAAAACAGAGACAAATTTGTGTGTTAGTAATACATAATACAAATAATTCTCATACAAAATATTATTAGACTGAGTGAGCAAAAATGTGGTGCGTTGTCCATTTAGCGTAATTAGTGTAGACTTGTTAAAGTTTTGTTTTCGCGAGGAGGAGGAATAGCCTGAAAGTAGAGTTCTAACGAGGCTTCAGAAAAGTTGGAAGTAACTATGAATGGACTGAAGCACACAAAGCACAGCCATTGTTGTTGCGAGTGAGTGCGTGAGTGAATGAAAATATTTGGGCGGCTCTTAACATCTAGGTCTTGAGAGCCGATGAGGGTTAAGTGAGGTGAGCATATAGCAGCGCCGGAATGCAAGAACAGGGGAAACGGGAGATGACGTGAATATGGAAAAGCGCCGAAATGAAGGGGTC